>JBBDHI010000009.1:16106527-16123032 GCA_037177115.1 Craterocephalus stercusmuscarum | reverse complement strand
AACAAATGTTATATTACACCTGCATGGTTGCGATATGATTAGCATTGAGATTAGGCCTGGCTCAGGTAAAACTCTTTCTAAAACATGAATGAATACAGCAAACTGAAGCCATTTATCTTCAAATGCAGTCTTGCTGGTGGAGAATCCAGTGTATTAGCTCTTTATCTAACCTTGTCCAACCCTCTAAAACAGTAGGATACAGACGGCTGCACAGTGCAACTGTTTTAAGTACAACAAAGTAGAATTGTGTCAGAGCTAATACAGCTAATAAGTAAATATACTTAATTTCATAAATTATGTGGTATCATATTGCCACCTGAACTCCAGTACTCGCCGATACCGATACCAGAATTTGGGGTGGTATCGGAGGCATTACCGATACCGGTATCGGAACAACTCTACTGGATACTTATTTAAAAAAAATTCCTCTATATTATTTATTTGAGAGTATGACATAAAAAAGCATTAGTTTTCGAAAAAGTCTGGAAGTAAATTTTAGGTCTGACGTGTTTCAATAGGGCATCATTAGATTTTAACAAAATATCTCTTGCTTTGAGATACAGTAGTGTAGATATATGAAAAAAAAACTTAAATGTATTAAGTTTCAGCTGAGCTTTGTCCTTGTTATAGCCTGTAAAAGAACTGACCTATTTAACTTTACAAGTGCTGAGGTGTTAGCTATGCTACAGAACAGTAGCCTGGTAATTTGATACATTTAATAATAAAAAACATTAAGATAATCATCAGCGAGACACTAGATTTTGATGCTGGACTTTGCTCACTCGATTTATTCCTCAGCTAAGACATACAAGTGTGTGAGAAATGAGCTCGGTGGGCCTGCAGCTGTGTAACATCTCAGGCCAATCTGAGCTACTGACAAGTGCTTGGATCCAAAAATACAACCCTGGGTCACACCAGGCAGAGGAGGTTCATCATAGGATAGGATCAGTCTCCTATAAACCAACACAGAGATAAAGAGAAACTGGTTTGGGGTTCAGAAAAAAATCACCCAGTTATAATTTTAAAATGTTTATTTCAGACAACCAGCCTATGCTGACACAGACCTTACTTTTAACACATGTAAAAATATACAATAAAACACCACAGGTTGTCTACAGTTTGCTGTGTAGCACAGATTAAAAGAGATGGAAAAAGAAACTAAAATAACAACATAAAAAGGGAAGAGTAAGATCACAGCAGATAAAATACAACTAGACCATCTGGTACTACACAATCGCACAGAAAAGGTAGATATGTGGAGTTCATATGAGTCAACTGGTTTACATAAAAACAGTATGAGAATCAGATTATATTAATTGTATCTTGAATATGTAATATCCATAGAAATTTGTACAACCCGTATTGGCTTGTGTGAAAGAATAAGAACCTGAAATGACAACAGGTACACTGTCCTATCAAAGAATGCCATTCCTGCTGTTATAACATCAATTTGCTCTGACTTGTTATTCTGTTTCACAACATGGATCCAAAGTTCTATGTATTCAGCAGACACTCAGTGAGTTTCCTTATGCTCCTGCTCAAACTGTGCATCATGAAAATGTATGCAGTCAGCCAATATATATAAGACTGCATTTACAGTGTAACTTAGAAAATCTGGGCAAGTTTCACTGTGTCACTGTGTGTGGGAAGCACTACTTTGAGCAGTGTAATGCTTGAAAAGGCTTTAATGAGCACTCAGACTGATTTATCTACTGCTTTGTCTTGCCTGGACCTTCAGTTTTGTCTTGACCCCCAGCTCTGCTCTTTTGTCGGCCTCTGTGAGAAATGAAAAAAAAAAAAAACAAACCAGAAAAAACATAAGAATGAAAGATTACACAATAATCCGTGAGTAAACTAGCAGAGCAAGTGTGTGTCCTGTCTGATCCTTTGCTTGGTTTCATTCAATCCTGATGTGCCAAGGCTGGCCTGGCCTCAGCGCTGCATGTGGTCTGAGATGCTGACCTGTGGGTATGCTCAGGACCGGTGATGGCCGCTCTGTGAGCAGCACGCAGCTGAGGTTCCCCGAGGCAAGACGTGGGGCCCGATGGCTTAAACTCAGATACCTTCTCCTGCCACTCATCATCAAAAGATTGTGCTTCAGCTGTGGGCGTTGGACCAAGATCACGTTAGGCACAATGATAACAACGGTGGACAGTCTTGTGCTCAGGTGGCTGGAAATGGAGAGTTTGACCTACATTCATCCATATTCTGAAAGTCCTGGTTAAACTCCTTCTCCCCAGTTTTGTTGTTGTATTTCTTCTCAACAACATGTCCTCTGTCCTGGATGTGATGTCCGATTCTCATCTTCTGAAGACCGCTCTCTGAGTCTTTCACTGCTTGGCGGGTCTCCTTAATCTGGAAAAGAGAACGTGATAAAACCTATAAAAGACAGCTGCTCAACATACATATAGGGATTAATGCGGCAGTGGGGGTGGAGGGGGGGGGTTGTGGTTAAATACAATAAGGGTTTTACAAACCAGAAATTGTGTTTTAGTGAATCTATAAGATCTGTAGAATAATTCAGTCCAGATATGAACATCCCAAGTCTTTCCATTTTATATCCATATATATATATATATGTATGTATATATGTTTAATTGAGAGCAAACCTATGATCCTCTCACATCATTGGTAGATGAACCAGTACACATAAGCACACACATCAACTTATTAAATTGACAGTTTCTCTTTTCTTTCAATGCACAAACTCAGCACACCAGAGATCTGGCAAAGTTCCGGAATACCTTTATCCCTGTACAAAATGTCTGATAGAGTCTTGAGGGATTGGTTTACTCTTGAAGACTCACAATACTGCAGCATAATATGGTAACGTGTGTTTGAGCACTCACCCCTCCAGGGGCGCGAATTGTCGATGAAGATGCCTGGTAGACCTTCGGAGGCTCATTTCCAATTTTTGAATACGTCATTACTGAAGAGGAGCTGAATGAGTGGGCGTTTGAATCTGTGGGCATGTTGTCCTGAAAACACACACAACACACTGTTAATCGGCCTCACTGCAAGTAGCGCAACAGTCTGAGAGGGCCAGCAGTGAAGTTTATCAAGTGAACTCACAAAGTTTCTGTGCATATCCTCCATCCTGTTTCTCATGTTGGCCATCATGTTGTCAAACATACTAAAAGGGTTCTGCATCATGTCCTGCACAGAAATAAAAGGAAAATAATGAGAGTCAAAACAGCGTTGAAGGGCTTATGCAGCACCTGGCTGCTTGGCATTATCAGCTCATAAAGAATTCCACCATCTGTACAAACGTGCTCAAAGAGACCAGCATACTGTATGTGTCTTACATGCGAGCCATTTGGGACATATATTTTTGCACTTGGCCACATGTGATGTGGTGACTTTAGAAAACTAGAGACCAGCTCCGGAGTGAAATTTGCTTTACCATACAAGCTCTTATTAAGATTATAATATTACATTTCCATTTTCTTCTGCAGAACAGCTTAAGTATAACCTTTGACTCTTAATTTTTTTTCTTTGCTAAAAAATATGTTAATCACTATAAATCCAGTCATGCATGGTGAAATATTAACACACACAAGGACTAATGGTAATAATGTCACAGTCAAGTCCAGTCAGTACATATAATTTAGTACATTTTCCCAGCGTCCTCCAATTTTTGATACATGCTTCCTGGCAGGTTACACCCTGGGAAGAAATGTCACACACGCAAGAACACACAAACTCCCAGCAGAACTGGTCGAAAGGATTTTCTTGCTGGGAGACAACATTACAAACCCCACCACCATGCAGCCCACCGATACATGTTAGGTTGTGTAAATGCCAAACAGCAACTCGCTTGTTATTCCACATATTGATTGGGTTTACACAAGAATAATCTGAACTCTGACATTGGCACAAGGAGGTGTGTGTGTCCTGCTGCATTTAAAATGTTTCCAAAATTCTACATAGTACATATCCTTGGGAGACTACAACTGTAGTCAAACTATTGTTTGTTCCTGTTGGGGTCCTGGAAATGGCTTTTTTTATGTGGTAATGTGTTTATAGGAAAACTGCATAATTGATTTATCCAAACTTAAGTGATTTCACTTACTATCCTCAGCTTTACTTTATGTGTGGAGATAAAAGATCAGCCTACTCTCTGATACTTGTTTTTCACATTCATTGTTAGAATTTTCTTCAGCTTTCTTCAAGAGTCTGCACATCTGGACTTACATTATAATCATGATGAAACTACTGAACATACATGGATTGAGGGATGGTTTTAAATTTGGAGCAAATGCAGAGGAAACAACTTGGCTAGTTGAGTCGCTGTCTTATCAAAATGTCCCAGCCAGAGTTGCAGCAGGCACTTGATCAATATGAGTAAATGAGAGTGTACATGAACAGCAGATGACACCACTGACCGTGCTGTCAGTACCGCCAAAGGGCAACAATGACCGGCTCATTTCCTGAGGATTCAAACAAAATCAGTTCAGCAACAAAGTTAAACACTGTGTCTGAATATCTGTACAGGTTATACACAAATTCAAATTTATAGAGGCTTCAATTATTCTCAGATTCTCCAGGATTGCTAATCCATATTCATACACACATCTAAACAGAAATCGTGTCGATTTTCTGCATGTTTCTAGAGGTTGCTTGCCAGTAAGCTGCTAGATTGTCTTTCAACGGTCACTAAGCCCTTGACACAGCTACATGCAGCTCTACACATGGCCTTCAGCATAGCCATTCAAGGCCATGAACCTTCTGGAGTTGCAAGCACCAAGAAGTGAGGAGTGTGTGTGGAGGGGGGGGAGCCTGCATTCAGTCTGTGTACTCTGTGGGCCAAGACCACAGGTGTTTGTGACCCTGCGGCCTCAGATAAGCATCTCAACTGCCATCACTATGTGTGCGAGCACATTTTCTGAGGGTGTGATGAGCAGAGTTATTGTGCATAATCATGGGGGTGTTGAATGACTTGTGTTCCATGTGTAATTGGGTTGCATTGCCAGAGATTAGTGTGGATTTAACACTGAAACCGAGCTTCATTCTTGGAAGGCAGGGAGGACCAGTCAGGGTAGCGAACCAGCAGGGGCGTTGAAGAGTCCAAGGCTGCTCTCTCAGCTCTTTTCAAAGGTCAAGCTGACGTGAAACGCTTCTGACCCGCCAACTTTATCCCACAGTGGCTTCTATGAACTAATAAATGCCAGTTACATATCTGCAACCATTATATTTAGACTAGGCTTGAGCTAAGGAGAGATCGAGGGCGCAAAATAAGGAGCGCAGAGCTGCTGGTCCACACATTATTTCTGGCTATCTGGATTACTAAAAACTGCCTCGCTCTTTAATCCCGCTCTCAGTCCCCTTACGGAAGCGAGGCTGGCATTCCTGCTCCTGTGGGAGCTCTGAGTACCAGTGTACTATTCATAAAGTTCATAAAGGAAATGTAAAAAGATGGTGCATCTTGTGGAGTTTTTTTTTTTTTTTTACATTGGTGTTAAACTCCTCCCCTTCAACTACTCATAAAAAAGACTGTGGCCCTGATTTATCAAAGGTTTGCGCCTCTTAAAATGTGCAAATTTGATAATGGGAGAAAAAACATGCTGCGGCTGATTATTCTGCTGCAAACAGGAATGTGTCTGCAAAACTGTCAAAATGGCACTGCAATGAATTTGTGCTTTTGCCTTGAATGAATAACCTGGGCATTTCCGCCAGAACGTGCAAAATACTGAGAGCAGTAGATGCAATTAAATCAGCTTTACAAGTGCAATGTGATTTACTAAACAAGGAAATGTCTGCAGTGGCTGCTTTTGCGCCTATATTTGGTGCTTTTGAAAAGCAGACGTAAACCGGCTCAGATAAGCACAAACGGCTGCAGACAGCTAAAAGCTGCCGATGCTCATCAGTCTGATTGAGAATATTTTCTCATGAGCTGTGGTCGGCGAAGACTGAACCTCTGGAACTAAATCTTTACTTAAAAACAGATTATTTGTTTGAATGTTAAAATCAGGAGGAGGGTTAGCTCTAACCTGTCATGCCCCGGGTTTCCAGTTAGGCTATCTCCTCTTCACAGAAAGTGATGCTGCGCCTGCTGCTCAATATTAGTCAGAGGATTCTCCTCTGTCAGCCCCCATCTTTCTTATTATAGAGGTTTTATTATGAGCTCTTTCTTCTACATCTAATATCTTGCTATCTTTTCTCAACCTAATCTGCTGTTCTTCTTTTTCCGACTAGATTTACTTTTCGGCAAATATCCTCTGTGAATGAAAAAAATTATGATTAGAGGAAATAGAGTCTGGGTGAGTTGAAAAAAGATGAACATATCGCGGTCCTTCTGGTTACATTAAGATGTCTTTGCCATATTTCTATTTGCCCATTCACTAATATTTCGATCTCCACTTGTTTTCTATGCGCAGCTTTCTTGCTCTCCGTCTACATAGTACATCAACTGCGCATGCTAAATCCTGTTTGCTCTCATTATCAATAGTGCAGTCAATTTTAGTAGATTACCTGCAAATCATGTAAACACAAGAGGTGCTTTTCTTTTTGTGTGTTATTTTGTGCCACAGTCTTCCTGGAATGATCTTTCCATAAACACACTAATGGATGCTTCACCAGTCTTGTATGAAATTTATTCTCATAAGCTCTGTTCTCTAATTAAATCCGGCATCCTCCTCCTTTCTAGCCTTTATAATTGTTACTTTTTGTCTATTCTGTTGATTAATGTGAGTTATTTTTTGTTTTAAATAAAAAAAAAAGACCAAAAAAACTAAAAACAACAACATAGAACTTAACTGGATTTATTGCATTCTGCTTTGATTAACATTTTAGTTATGTCTTTTTGTTTGGAAACAGGATTGTGCTGTTGTAGTACTTTTGTAAACAAGTGCCCCATTGATAGAGAGTTCAGAGAGGTAACATGACCCAGGTGGTGGATGCTGGAAAGACATGGAGAAATGTGAGTACTTGACAGCCGTAGAAGATAGACAGGGCTTACTTTCCTTTCGGAAATCTCATACTTACTAAACTAATAAGATAAATGCAGCCGTCAAGCAATATCTGGCCAATGAGTGTGTGTGCTACCTAGAGAATAATAGCTGCAAACAATCTGCCACCGTGTGTCACCGCGCCTGTGTTTTAATGCTCCATGTGTGTGTGTATGTTTTTCTAATGTATTTTTGTGAGCTTGTTTGTGGCTGTGATATTGGAGAACAGCTTGAGAGCGAGCTGTCTGTCATCAAGCTGCTAATGCAACGGCGATACCAAGTTCTGCGAAACAGATGGACGAAAAGCGCAACAATGAGAAAACAGTGCCCGTGACATCTGAACATACAGTACATGCCATTACAAAGCCAACAACACAGCAGCACGGCTTCAGCCTCTCAACCACTGTTGGACCTTCTCCTTATCTTCTGATAACTGAGTGTGCAACATCAGATCAGTGTTTTGTGCTTAAAATCGATGGATCCCCATCGCTTTAAGCTTTGACTCAATCACATCTTACCATATGGTTTGAGGCTATGGGATTTTTAGCACAAATCATTTGCTTGTGTTGTTTTTTTTTAAGTGTAGTTCCGCTTCATCCACTATTACTGAGGTCATTAGTCAAGTCCTCTGAGCTCCTAACGGTATGACACTACAGAGAATACAAGAGAGTCCATGTTTCTGATGCAACGTCATTATCAAGGATAAATATATAGGGTCTCATGAGGGACCTGGATTAAAGCAGGTGACTGTGTCTAAGTTTTACTTAGCAGTGATAACCTGGCAGTGGAGAGGAGAGATTTGAAAAAGATTAATTGGTATTATATAGTAGCGGATCAAAGATATACACCTGCATACGCACCTGTCTATCTATTACAAGCCTACAAATGTAACATGAAAATGATACCAAGACAATTGTTCTATAGGTTCTCTGAAAGCATCATACCATGTCACAGCCTTTTCTTAGCACTGGGTATTTCAAGCGTAGATATTCCAAGTTAAAAAAGTATCAAAGGCTAGTCAGATTATTATCAGAAGAATCTTATTCTCTGCAGAGAAAAGCTAAATTCTCAGTGGACCTATTGCTGTGAGTGTCAGATGGTCTATTTGCAAGAAAGTAGTGTGTCAGTGGAACAATGCACTATAAATAGGTCTACTCGTTGCTTGATATAACTGTCCAGAGGCCAAGGGGGTTGCCCCTTCACAAAACCAGAGACTCAGATGGCCCCATATCTCTACAAGTGGTGTTCCAGTTAAACTATTGGCCAGTTTCCAGTATAACCTTAGTACTTTCTCCAAACATTAATCCTCTGATGTTATGAGGACATGAGAGTCATTGATTTAAGGGAGTTTAAATCCTTTTGGACTTAATTGACGCATAGATGTGTCTATACTGTAGATACATGTTACAATACTTCACCAAAAGGGGTCTATTGTCTATTAGGTGAACTCACAAGCTGTCACACAGACAACTTTTAAAAATGACTGTTCTCACCCTGTGCTGGTTCCTCAGTGCCAGGGATGAACTGGGATGCTCTGCCATGTTGCGTCCATGGCTTCTCCCGTCTGTTATGCTGGGAAATAAAGGAGCACCGAATGGCTCGGAGAAGCTGCGCATCATGTGCCGCATGTGCTCACTGTGAGCACGAAATGGATCCCTGGACAAGGAATTGGAAGGAAAGACTCGTTCAATCTCACCATGCACTGAGGTGTAATAATGAAAAAAAAAAAGAGTAAATTATCATCACTCTATTTTTGAAAATGAGACCCATCTCCCCCCATCAGCTTGGAGTTAATGAGAGATAAATTCTTCAATGAACGCACCACACTGAAATAAGAAGCACCCCCAAAATAATTTCAACAACACTTAACACTTGACTTAGAAGTCGGGTCAAGTGTGGCCACTCTAACTCTGGAGGCATCCACTCATGGAACATGTCAGGTTGATGGCAGCACAGTGTATGTCTGCACGGTTATTTGACATGATCAATAGAGTTTTGACTGGAAGTTCAATCATCAAGGATAAAACTTCTTCTCTCTCGCTTTCTCTCCCTTTCTTTACTTTACACAATGATAAGCTGTCTAAAATCGAAAAGAGCACATTAATGTCCCACATTTTGAGTGAACTGTTTTAAGCATATTTTAAAAGATAATTGACATCAGTAGCCATTTGTTCCCATCCTCATTTAAAGCAACAAGTGTTGCTTAGTAACCATTCAATTTCAACAAGTCACGCGATTTTTATTTAATAGGTCACACATTGGTTGAACTGAGTCAACATTTGTAGGTTAAGTTACAGATTCATTTAGATAAATGTGATTAAAAATTGTAGTAAATCATAAGCAATTACTTGTTTACTGAACGCTAGCTTATGTTCAGCTTTAAACTACTTTGGTAGTATTTGGTAATAGTTTGTCTTGTTTCTTTGCGCAGTCATTGATTTTATCTCGAGCGGATTATTTTTTCTTTGCTATGATAACTTCTGAGCTTAGTTAATTGGTACAGTATCAGTCTATCCACTTATACAAGCTAGAACATTCCAACATGAGAAACTTTAACAGATACAATAAACCGTGTTGGATACTCACGAGAAGAAGGGATCTTCTTCAAATTCCCTGATCTGACTGTTGAACATATCCAGCTATTTTTCAGTTGTAAGCAATAAATAAAAAAAATTTAATTAAAAGATTTTCCAAATATAGTCCTTCTCCTCTCCTCAACTCGACCCTGCTTCGCCGCTCGGCGGAGGTGGCACGGAATGATTTAGAACCAAAGTCACTCTGACACCGGTCACGTGAAGCGAATCGAGCTCCCGCATTGGCTGCTGATACGCCGCTTTTGAACAGGCTCCGTCCACGCGCTGAATGTTGTGAGTGGGTGCCATGGCAACGACGCTCGAGAAATTTCTTCTACAACTTATGCATGTATATGTCACCGCAGAATTTCAATTCTGCTTATTTGGAGTATCCCCATAGGTTCAGATTAACTTACATGCAGTCATTTACATGAATCCAAAACGTTAAAAAAAGATATGTTTTTTAAATAGTGGAAGAAATAAGGTCATTACAAAGTAATGCCTAATTTACACTTCCTGCATCCACTTACAGTGACAATAAACAAACACCACTGCAACAAAGCCAGGTGCCCATTCACACAGCCAGAGTTAATGTATTTGTTTGGCACATCACTTGTGCGTTCTTAATTATTACATTACAAGACTGACTATTTGGAGAGCATTAGAGACAGGCTGTGTCCCAGTTGGTATAGATTTACCATCTGGCAGTTCCACAAATAGGCCTGTGAGCTGACACACTGCAATGAATCCATATCTACTGGAAACAAGAACACCAGACTGGGCAAACAAAAACAGATCACTTCACAGGATGTCAACTTAACTGGAAAACAAAGTTGAGGTGAGAAGTCCATTTTTAATGTCAGCTGTGATGTGTTTCAGAAGTAAGATCTCTAGAGGTGTTATAACTTTATAAATATAGGAGTGATGCATTTTTGTTGAAGAGAGAGTTTCTGAGTTCTCAAGATGTATCTCCAGAGTAACAGACCATTTTTCTGTTTTCCTTACTATCTTTATTCATTAAGCTACAATAAACAAAAATATTAAATGTGCCGTCTATATAGAAACTGACATATGAAATTGAGGTTTTCACCTTACTAGAAATGAATGAGGCCGAATACAGAGCAGCTAATTTTTCATTCATTTTAATAAAAATAACACATCAGGATCCAAAACTGTTTTTACAGGCTGGGAAAACAGGAGAGAAATTTGTAGAAATAAAAAACACTAATGTTCAACAATATTACAGAAAATCACACAGATGGAAACCACAAATGTTTGATGTAAAATCTGGACTGAGGCTCAGGTTGGACTGGCAGGATCCTTTGGTCTTCAAGTCACTGGACTTCCCATCAGCCTCTCCTGTCGCAGCGAGATCAGTCTGTTTAGCCACAGCTCTTCAGCCTTTTCCTTGTCCATGAACAACTGCAGGACATTGGAAAGACAACTTGTTAGCCCAAAGACATATTTAAGCGCAGACAACACAGGATTAAAAGACCCTGTTGTTTTACAGAAGTTTAAACCCTGGAATAAGTCTTGATTACAGTGTACTAAAAGTGTACTTAGTATTTTCCTGTTTGGGTGCATATCTGGGTTTATTTTTAGATTTTCTGCCATGCTGAAGTATTCTTCAGATTCCATGTCATGCTTTCTGAAAAACTGTCATTTTTTCCTGAAATATTGTCCTTGAAGTGCTTTGCTTTATATTTGAAATGTTTGTTTTTAGCGTAAGTCAGAGTTAAAAACCATTCCCTTCAGTCCAAAAGTCTTTCTAAGTTTCCAACCATTCCCTTTCTAAGTTAAAGTCTTTAAAGGCATTATTGTGCATTTGTCTGTAAGTGTCTCCATATAATTCTGTGGTTATTCTCACACTTGTGAACATTAAACCCGTAGCGTTTTTAAAAACTCGTCTTTGCAGGTTTAACTACCTGTAGGTCTGAACATCATTTACAGTAATTGACACTTTGTGTTCTAAGCCATGTTAGGGCAAAACTAAGCTAAATGTCTGAAACATACAGACTTGTAATTACAGCATACACAGAGCTACCCATGAACAGACCTGGCACAGATTAACAATACAGAGAGCTATAAAAAGGAAACTTAGTCGACAAAGATAAAAATTTATTGACCACTGCAACACTTTTCTGTTTTAAATGTCTAATTAAATCCACTCCTGGTAGCTCCAACTGGCCCATCGGTTTGGGTCATTCCAGCTGCTGGTAACTGTTGGTGTAACTATAGTATTATAAATGCTCAGAGTCGGTTTCACCCATCATACCTCACACATCTTAATAAAAATATATAAGCTATGAATCCATGTAAATATAAGACACAGAGTTGTTAGTGCTGCCCACTTACATCAATTGTGACCTCAGTATAGTTACTAACAAAGCAATGATGCTAAAAAATGAGTGAAGGGTGTTCACTCATATCTTATTGGTTCAGTCTAACTACTTCCAAATGCACATGAGAAATTTCAATATATATCTCATTTAACCTGTGAGCCCTGCAGCTAGAAAAGGCCTGCACATGTGACTTATATTCAATGCAGTACATCACCAGCAGTGATGATATTGGTTGTAAGAGGGCTATAAAACTGCTCCTGCAAGTGTCTGATGAATGAAGGCATCTGTTTATTAGGAAGTAACATAATGACTGAGAACTATGGCACCGAGGCATATGGGGGGTAAAATGGCAGATTATTTCTATATTCACTATGCATGTTTATGCGAGGATAAGCGATAATGGTGACATGCTGGCCATGTGTACATACTGTACATCGATGTGATGATATGTGTTTGTTATTATCCAGATGGTAGAGCAACCTTGCGTGTGTCAATCCTTCATTCCCAGCTTGCTGCTTACAGCTACACTCCATGTTATCCATGTGTTAGATTCAACACCAGTGAGTTCTTGTCTGTCAGACGTGCGCTGGTGTCATGGTTCTAATGAGGCTGAGTGTGTGGGATGACAGTATCTGAGCTGGGCTAATGGGACTCATCTGTTCTAATTGGAAGTGGAGCTAGAGCTGAAGCTGGGGCCGGGGTCCGCCTGGGGCATATTGCTACCATATATCAGCCTGTCTGAAGGTGTATATGTGTGTGTGTATTGGGCTGGGGGGCATAGTGCTTGCATGTGAGGGGGTTATCTGCATACATCAGGGCATAACTTAGTTTCCCCAGTGGAGATAGATGACTGGGAAGCCCCAGGGAGCGTTATTGGAGTTTAAAGTTTTCCTTCTCGTTTTTCATTGTTGGTTAGCAGTCAGAGGAGGAGGTGATGTTAGGAGGCTATAAACTGCTATACTGCAGTGTCTTGTACGATATAATGCGCTGTATCAGAATATGCAGGAACGATGTAAAAAGTGATGGTGTCTGGAGCAGCGGTAGCATTTTTAAAAGAAAAAGTTTACGAAGTTTATCCATCAAAATGTGAAGCAAGATTAACTTTTGCTGCATGGGAGGATTTAAAATTCTGTGGCCCAAAAATTGCTATAAGAGCGAGTTGCATGGAGCTGTGTAACAGCTTGGACTGAAATTGGATCCAACAGTGAAAAGAGGTTTGTCTGATGACAACTTACACTTGGATGAGCAAGTGTATCAATGTCATTGTAGACTATGGATGTAGGAAGAGTGAAGTCTTGCGATGATTCCCACTCCGACTCCTGCTTCACCTCAGCTGGCTCGGTCTGAGATCACAAAAATATCCAAACAGAAAAACTGGTATTAATATTGAAATGAGGGCATTTATAGAGAGAAGCATGCTATAGTGCACCAACAGGGACATGGAAACATGGCAGAAAATTAACTACAACAGAATCAACACAAATCGTATTTTATATCATATGTTTGAATTATTAGTTTTGCCACATTCAGAACATAACACAATTTTGTCAAAAGGCAAACAACATTTAAAACAGTCCTCTTCGTATTTATAATTTATCTCAAAATGCAAAAGAAGGTGGAATCATGATTTGTGACTGCAAAACATTTGCATTTGAATAAAATGTAAAAGGCTAAAGCAAAATGTTGATGCCCAGCTGTTTTGCCTTAATGCTAAGTATAAAACATTTCCTGTTAGAGCTCAATGCATGAAATGCATGTTAAAAAACAACATTCTTTTATAAACATATAAGATGCAGAACAGAATATTTTACAAGCAGTATGCAATCATGTGGTGAACAACAGTCGTAAAAAAAATGAAAATTGCTCAGTTCAAGATGGTATTTGTCCAGCAGATGGCAGCGAGACACTGGCAGTGAACTGATCGTTCTGCTTGATTAATCTAGTTTCATATATAATAAAGCATGTTTTCATCCTATTTAATTTAACTTATATTTAGTCTTTTATATTAAAACATATAACAATATTTGTTGCTTTTCATGCTGTTCATTAACAGGAAAAAGTGAATGTTCAAATCCAGCTTTGTGTCAGGTTGGCTGTGCCGAGGTGAACAGCAATATTTTCTACATTTTGTTGGAAATACATGCACAGGTTTTTGTAAATAGCTAAATATAAGGGAAAAGACTCTATCCCCTTCAAGCTGCTATCTGCAGAGTCCAAGCTAATGGAAAAATGTGAAATATTTAAAATGACTTCCTACATTTCTCGAAAGCAACTCTTTAAGCTTTAATAAGCCCCCTATTTTAATGGACCGCCTCCTTTCATTGTTGTACTCGATAAAGAAGAAATATCAAAACCCACATTTGCCAAGTCCATTCATGTTTGAAACACTGCTCATACAAGCCCCAGAGCAAATGTTTACCCAGTTGGAGAGAATCTCTTTATAATTCATTTGGCAGGAAACAAAAAGTGAGCGAGATATGAAATACCGTCTCTAATAAGGATGGGGACGAGCCAAATACCACGCAGTGAAAGCAGGCGTTACTTTCTGCTGGACAACATACTGAATGTACATTTTCAGTGAATGGAGCTCGCTTGAAAGAAGAAAACTGTTTGAGTTTTCGTTTTTGTTCTTAATCTACGGTATCAGGTTTAAAAGGTTTCACTGGACTTTCTTTTAACTTATTTCTTCTAATCAGATACATATATTTATATATAGACTGCAACTCTTCTCTTTACAGTGATATTTCATTAATGATGCCTAAATAACTAATCCAAAACCAAATAGGGGATTCTTTTTACATTCTGAAAAGTTTAAGTTGTATCTCACCAAAATACTTTGCATAAAAAAAAACATCAACTCTGTAAAATACAGACAACTAAATTGCACCAGCTTGCTGAGGAATTGAAAGAAAATATTGCTTATTATTGATGTATCTTTTTATTTGTTCGTTTTTTTTTTGGAGGGGGGGGCTTCGATATGCAGAAGACACATGCCACCCTGCAATCTGTGCAGTCTGGCTCTGCCAGTGCAGACCAGCTTAGTCCATTTCAAATTGCAGCCACTTGGGTCTCAACCTTTGTCAGATTCTCCATGATATATCCCAAAAGTCTGCGTAGGTCTGCTGTCACATGTTGTCGCCCGTCTTTTCAAAAACAGCCATGAGCCCCAACAAATCTAATTCCTGCTCCTTCAGAGACAGGAACATTTCAATAATGACCTCTGTGTTTTGTCTGCATCTGCACAACCAGAGGGGGGAGAAAGAGGATGGCTGCCGCCTGCTGTGGCTTTTGTGTGGGTGCTGCTGCTTTGGAGGCGGCGGAACAGTGCAACGTCTGATGAAACCGTCTCAGGTTGGAACAAACGGCACTGAATGGGAATGTTTGATTTGGTCTGGGCTGTCTCTGGACAGACGGCACAGCCTCGCAGAGAGGGAAATTCAATAAGAGACAGAGTGAAAAGCTAGAGAGTGAGGGGCTTGGAGAGAAAGAGAGACAGAACGCACCTTTATGTCATCCCGGGATGATTTGAAAGCCTGAGGAACAAAGGAATCACTTTCGATGGCCTCAATGTCCTTTATCCTTCGCACTTGCTCCTCCAGAGAAGTTCCCTCTGAAACATATGTCATACAGGAGGAGGCCATGAACAAAAGTGCACAGACATATCTAGAAACAGTCCTACATGTCCTCAGTTACACAGAGTGGCAGCCATCCCATGTCATGTTATGAAAGGCACCTGATTTCATCTGGAGTGGACTCCCTCTCTTATATAATACCATTTGACGCATACAGTATTCAATATCTGATATTCCCCTATTTTAATCTTGGTCTCCACAAAAAAATAGCCGTGCTTAGCCAAGGACACGGAGTCCCTACAAAAGGCACAGAGAAAAAAAAAACATACTAACAAGGTAATAGCCAGACAGTGAATTACACTCAGATAATGGCATTCTAAAATAATCAAAATATGAACACAAACTCACTGCAGTGGAATTTCATTATGGACACTAAATGTGATTAAGTTTCATACAGTTTACAAGTATCAGAGAGTATTCCTCTCCGGCTTGTCCAATCTAACAAAAAGACACAAAGGGTTTCCAATAAATTACTTTTGGATATAAACACATCAGGATTCTGCATATCAGATATCAAATCATTTCAAGAATTCAAGTGCAGTCTTTGTAGCGTGGGAGGGCAAAAATAGGTGTGCCGGGAAAGTTAGAGGCAGGGGAAAAAAAAAAAGAGACAGAGTCTGAATGCTCCCATTATTCTCCGCCTGTCAATCTTTCTACTGATCAGTCAATATTCATCCCTCTCTTTCCCATCCATCCGTCCTCTCCTGCACTCTCCCATCTCTCTATCTGTCAATCCAGCAGACATCCATGATTCTCTACTGCACCGATGTAGGCTGTGTCACAAAAACAAGTACACAAATGGGAACATGCTCAAAGTGGGACACAAGAACTGGGATACAAGTGCTCCCAATATGTACATGAAACCTTACAAACTCACGCAATTGGCTTTCATAAACCCATAAATGGAGTATGTATGTTCAGACTATATAACCACTCACACACACACACACACACTGTAAGTAGTTGGGGCTAATAACAGAAATTAATTCAATCCATTAGCAGGTACAGAAA
>JBBDHI010000009.1:16092473-16105249 GCA_037177115.1 Craterocephalus stercusmuscarum | reverse complement strand
GGAACGCTCCTCTGTCAGTGATGAGAGAAGGATAAAGTGAAAGCTGAGAGAGAGAGAGAGAGAGAGAGAGAGAGAGACAGGAACAGGCAGGCAATCAGACAGAAAGGAGGAGCAAAATTAGACAAAATTAGATATACAGTATGCACAAACCTGCAGTAATCCACAGAAAAAAAACTTTTTTAAAAACATGTTTGAATAAAAGAGACTAAATCCAGTGTGCGAGCGCGTGTTTGCATGATTACATCCATGCATGAGTCTGTGCTCTTCAATAGGCAGTCAGAAAAGTCATCTGCCATCTCATTAGTAAAATTAGTTAGATAGACAGCAGTGCTGATGAGTGGCTCACAATCAATAGGCTATTGTTCTCTCTAAATAGCTGTTTGTCCACCTCATTGATTTAAACCCAAAGATGAAGAGAGAAAATCAAACCAGCCAATGGAAACGGATCAGGAACACCGCACAACGGTTACATTCTGCTGCCAGAAGAGGGAGCTGTTCCACAACACAAGACCACAGGAGAGCCGAGGGCAGGGGGCCACAGCAGCGTTGTGCTTGTAGAGTTGACTTTGGTCTACAGTTTGTCAATCAAGAGCAGCTGAGCTGAATATATTGCTGCTGCTGATTAATTCCAGTAATTGAGTGCGCTGGCGTGCCAGCTGAATTACCGCAGCACTTGTTTTATGGAAAAAAATAAATAAAAGGGAAGCTAAGTACTTGTTTTATCGAGGTCTCACCAATTGCAGCAAAACCTTTGACAGTGTTTTCAGATCATTTAACATACACAGGATTTAAAGGCACATAATGAATGTATAAAAGCGAATCAGACGCAGCAAACAAAAGGCAAATTGTGCCCCGTAAATCTATGGTGTGACATGTAATGTGAGCAGTGCTGTGGAAAACACATTTGGGATCTGCTGAATCGTAAAAGAAGTTTGTCCTTTTAGCTGATCACTTTAATCAAAGCATGTATCATCTTCAAATCCGACTTGTTATACATGCTGCAACTTTTTTTTAATGGTCCCCTTTCATGCATTTTTCGATGCACCCAGCCATGTTAGCAACCCCACTTCTAAGAATACATCAGGAAAAATGTTCATTTAAGCTTTGCATCCCTTGCTTAGCTTTTACAAGCGCACGCTCACACACATGGCAGCATCTCTCGCTTTCCCAGGTTTCAGTAATATGCCTTTCCTTCCTCTGCCCCCCACCTCTCTCCCTGCACTGTGGTAAAGATCTGTAATTCAATGCTCAATTTAGGCCTGTCTCAGTGGAGATTTTTTTGCCTGCTAATTGATAGAAATTAAGACATTAATCAAGCCACTAGCCATCATTCAACCCAGGGAAGATGAATACAAACTTTCATAATAACCACCTTCCCCATTTTGGCCCTCATTAGCATTAATTTTTAATGTAATTATGCTATTCTTTTACACTGAGCTCATAAATTACTGCTCTTTTGTTGCTGGCTGGCCTTGTAAAATCCAAAGTAATGCTTTGTAGTCTGATCTTTAAGGCAATTACTGGCTTCTTCACTCTTTTATCTCCCTGCATTTCCAATAACCTGCTCTCTAATGATTTATCTCTGCTGCACCCCCACCACCACCTCCACCCCTCGCCGCCATCCCTTCCCCAATCCCCTTCGCCGCTCCTTCTCTCTCCGCACCAGCGGCTAACTGCCCTGCTGCCAGCCTCCGCCTTCAATCCCCCGTCCGCCCACATTCTCCCCATCCTTTCACAGCAGCCCCAGAATCATCAGGGAAACACACAAACACATGCACGGACGCCTGCCCCCACCGGCTTGACAACGTTATCAGAAACGCACGTGCATGAGTGCATTCAGTGTGTGTGACTGCGCTAACTTTGTTTACAATCTCCTTTAGTCATTTTCCTGCTTCATTAGCAAATATCCAGCAACGGCGACACCGACAGGGGAACGCCGTTGTGAGAGACTGCCGCTGCATCTCACTCTCTCTGTGTTGGCTGGTCTCTTGTGAGCCTTACCTGTAGGCTAGCTGCTCTTGTTTATGTAACCTCTGAGCTGAGTAAACGCGCATGCATGCAGGCACACACACACAGAGGCACACACTCGCAGAACTTGGCATCAAACAGCTGAGTTAAGCTTAGCAGGGCTGTGTGCTGGGGGCGATAGAGGGGCTTCGTTCTGAACCCGTTTTCAGCAGCAGCATCCTGGATGCATCAAAGTCTGTACTGCACCGTTCTCCGGGCCCAAACAACAGCAACGCATGACGGGGAACTGGACTAAACAACAACAAAAAATTAAGAAATGGGTTTCTAATTAAAAACTCCTCTGATGAGATTTCAACTGTATGCAAATGTTGCAGCTAATCAGCTACTTTGCTGACATATCAGAGAATTGAAGTCGGTTCTACTTCACACCAAAACTAAAGAGTCAGACCTTTGATTCTACACAGAAACTCGGAAAACCAACTCATGTTATCAAAAAGATGTGGGCCTTGATTTGGTAATACTTTTAGACTGTATTGATTAGTGGCTGCTGACAGGTTCTGATTTTAACCCTGGAAATGTATCAGGTAGCTAATGAGCAGCTATTAGGCCTATTGATTTGCTGATTTCAATTGATAGCTAGTGGGCCAAAGCTGCACGTCAATATTTGCATAACTAATACCCTGAAGCTCTAGAGACGGAAAAATGAGACTTCAATGGGAACAGGAGACAAAAAAAGTAAAGAGAAATAAAGACATGAAACCAGAGCACAAAAAGAATCATTCTTGAGTGTGATCTGTTTGTTGTCGTCAGTGCCATTACAATTATAAGGGATGTGAAGATTCAGGGTTTTATTAATTATATGCACATTTCAGACACCGGAACAGGCAAACTAAAATTATTGCAGATTTAATTGTTTCAGATGATAAATATTGGAGCATATAGAAGGTGTGGGAAAAAACCGATAAATGGCTCATATTATGGTGAGCATGCAGCTAGTAAAATAGACCATAAAATTAGATAAAACGCTGAAAAGTTGCCTATTGTATTGGGATTTTATTTCAAAAAGCAAGGGGCAAAATAGACCTATTATCCAAAAAGATGGAAAAATACACGTTATACAAGAGCTAGCCTAAAAAATCCATCAACGTCTAGTGCTGAGGGATTTTCCACCACTGCAGCCTATCTGGAGCGTCAAGTGCATAAAGATTTGGTGAGTAGAGACGTTTAAAATTAAAATACCACTGAATAAGTCCCAGGCCAAGAAATACCTGAACACAGATTTTCCAGTTTTATGGGGAGATGAGTTGAGTCTGACTTGATGGAGAGGATGGATGGACCTATCTGGATCACTGCTGGACATAGGGCACAACTCTGAGTATGGGATGGAGGACTACTGGCGTGGCTTCATGTCTTCACGATGTGCCAGCTGGGTGTTTTTGGTTTTACTGAACACCTAAACCTGACCTAAACCCTGCTTATATTAAACTTCGATCAGACAATACACCTCTTTTCAAGATCTGGGATGGTGTGGTTGCTGATTTGGTTAAAGTTGGCTAGGATCAGATCTAGAATAAACTTCAACTTCACTTTTCTTAAAGCAATTTCTTAGTTTTATTTTAGATTAACAGAGAACATTTTTATCAGATCGACAATGAAATGAACCCACAATTTACCTCACAGCAGTGTATGTTCTGTTTAAGGCATCACTTATGGTGCTGTTGCAAAGATGACAAGGTGTGATGCTGTGATGCCGACGCCTGTGGCGGCCAGGGTCAACAGGTCAGACAAAATGAAGGAAAATTCTAACAGGCTGAGCCAGATGTCCATAGTCTGTCCCCAAGGAGTGTGTGCGTATGTTTGTATGTGTTTGTAAGTGGGAATGTGAGCAGGGAGATGTCCAATGCCAGAGCAGGTGGCTAAGCCAGTCTAATGTGAGTTCCCCTGAGACCACACACACATAATACACACTGTGGCTTGTATATCACACCTACCCCCATCTTTAAAATGATTTAAACAAAAAAAAAGCTACTTGCCTCTGTAGATTGTGTTATAGCAACAAAGCACCACCCAACATCCACATAAACCAAGTGATCCCATGTGGTGCTCACCTTCTTATCATTGTCAACTGGTCTCTGTGGATTTCTGTCAACTCCTGTCACAGTCATTAAGGGCCTGTCACACATTACTCTTACTAAACAACCTCTCATACAACAACTCAGGTAAAACTTAGGACCTCACAGAAGACCACATTCTGGGGACTGAATGCTTTAAATGTCTCCTTAAATGTTTTTTTTTTACCTCAGCAGAAATACTGATATGATCCGTTTGGCATCAGGAAATGAGGAGCATCTGGTGACTGAGTGTCTCTCACACACACACTTCTGTAGTGTCTCGTGCTGATAGTGATCTCCCCCTCTGCAGTCAATAAAGGCCTGAAAGATGAATTAAAGACCCAAACAACCTGCTAATGACAGGATGACATGGCAGCCACGCGACATGCTCAGCTATCTCTATTCACATCTTTGCTCATCCCTCTTATACCCACCAGTCCCCTTTTTACTGTCATTCAACACTGTTCTACTCATCTGTTTTCAACTTTGACCCTGTGCAAATAATTCTGCCATCACACTTAAATGCATGATTTTTTGCTTTTTGTCTCAAAAATTGAAGGTAGGGACTAAAGAATGCTCCATCCTTCCTTCCAAACACTGATTATTATTTTTTTATCACCCATGATATTTGAAAAAATTGCAGGATTTCAAACAGGTATATTTGATACAGAAACCTCAGATGTTAAGGTTTATCAGCAATCAAAAGGGATTTAACATTATACTTACCCCAAACATTAAGTGTTAAAACCATTTCTGGCTTTAAGGGAGCTACTATTGCCACAAGCTGTGCAACTTGAAACAAGTGTTTTCTACGATTCTAATCAAATTAAACAATTCATCTGTAATTCTTGCAAAGTCCTGATTGTCCCTGCTGACCTGACTGAAAGTGATAACGACAAACATATAGAGCTAACGGCAACCAGCTGGGTGTGCTTCTCTGCCTGTGTGTGTGTGTGTGTGTGTGTGTGGGAGCGAAAAAGCGAGTAGTATGAGTGTTAGCCGATGTCCTGAGTCTGGGCAGCATCACAGAATCTCATTAAATAGTGACGCTTTCACAGGCTGAGTGGTGAGATATTCAAGATCACAGCCACTTTCTGCATTGGCTGCCTTCAAATGGATAATGGAAGCATTCCTGACATTATTATATTTTGTGTTCCCGTTTGTAAAATTTTATTAAATATTTTGCTGCTTTTCTGATCCTGCTCCAAGAGCAGGAATCACCTAAAAACTTTAAGGATGTGAGAATAAGGTCACATTTAAAAACATATTCGCTGCAAAGGATTTGATGTCTGCGACACCCGCGGTACTTTTTATTAACCGCAGTCCTGTTTTAGTGTGATTAGAAATACAATGCCCCGCCCTGCCCTTTACCAGAAATAACAAGCATTTGACTACATTAACCTGATTTTAAACCAAGCTACGTGTATGTGTGTGTTGAATGTGTGCGTGCGGGAAAAAGTGCAGTAGTCTCCAATTTTTGATGGCTGGCTGGTCAGCAGCTCTTTTATGAACAACTCTATAATTAGAGAAACACCAAGCAACTAATTACTTAATTGGGGCGAGGTCTTTAAAATGAAAATGATGTAATCAGAATCCTGGAAATGCATTCGATTTTAACAAACACTAATACGTGAACATCAGCTCACACACATGCACACATGCCTCGTGACCTACAGTCCTCCTGACATGTAGCCATCAAGCAAACAAGTCTTGCCCCTTAGTTGAGCTGTAATTGATTCTCCCTTAAAGTCTGCTGGTTCCTGACAGCGTGTGTGTGTCTTGGTGATATAGGGAAAGGGACGGAGGGAGAGAGAAAGCCCCGTTTGTGTGGTCTGTTTCAGACTATATAACTAAAGGTCATGGCTGTAAGTGTGTGTGTGAGTAGCAATTAATTAGGCAAATGTCCCCCACCTCCTCTTCTTCTAACCTCACTCATACCCTAATAACCTTGGCCCTGTGTGTGAAATTGTCCTCCTTTATTCTGCTTTATTGGGGAAATCATCCAAAACAAAACAAAAGTGACAGTGAGTCCAAAACTCCTCACTTCAAATTATTTTACTTCGTTATCTAAAGGAAGGAAATGTTTAGGCTCATTGGAGCTGTTCTGATGTAGGAGGAGGAGCTCGCTGCTACCTGAGCTGAAGCAGCAAAAATACGAAATTTTATAATGCAAGTTGTAAAAAGCTGCTAAACTAGAGGTTTAATAAATGATTTCTTTCAACTTAAAGTACTATTACAATTGTGTGATTACCTGTGTACCTGTACGTCACCAGATATCATTTGAAGTTTAATCACAGTGCCTGTAACAATGTCTGTCCGGTGCCATCTTCTGATTCATTGATGAGTAAATGTTATCACATCGCAAAGGAGATTATTTTCCCATACAATCAGCTTCAGTTGAATCCACACACAGGGCGTGGATATTTGATTTCTTTTAATATAATTTTGTCCATTAACAACTGGTTTTAAAGGAACATTTTACCTTTATAGCAGACTTTTTTTTAATTTTACTTTATAAAGGCAACATAAAATGCGCCTGACTAAAATAATTGAAACAGAACTTGATGTTGTGGCTCTGCTCATACCAGTAGGTATCACCACTTCCTGCAGCTGCTTTGTTTTCAGACAATGTAATGACTTTACAAATGCTTCAACAACACAGTCACACATATTTGAGAAAAAATAGACCAGACAAGAACAGGCACATATTGTTACCTCCCAAAAACACACACTCCTAAGAGATCTCTGAGTAATCAATCGATCTATTCAATTCAATTCAATTCAATTCAATTCAATTCAACTTTATTTGTATAGCGCCAAATCATAACAAAGTCATCTCGAGGCGCTCTTTATGTATGAAAGAGCGAGATCTTTATGTAGATATGTGTCATATAAAAATTACTGCAAAAAACTAAAAATAAAACGAATTGGTTGTTATATCAACAAGTCACCCAACCCACCCACCAACACAGTAAGAAAGGACTATTGTGAGGAAAAACCAGAGACATGAATTTGATATTACACAAATAAAAACAAGAACAAAACAATTAGTAAAAATAAGCACAAGGAAGACGCAAAACAAAATACATAAATGAGTAAAATGAATATAATTTTAAGAATAAAAAAATGTGTAACACTGATTAAGAAGACCAGAAAAAAGGATATTAAATGTAGTTAAAAAAAATATTTCAGTCTGTATTTTAAAACACCAAGATTTTCTGCTGTCCCCGGGTGTTCAGGAAGGCTGCTCCATAAATGTGGACCACAGTGGCTAAAAGCCCTCTCGCCATAAATTTTGGTTCTTACTTTGGAGATACTAAAAAGCCCCAAACCTGAAGAGCTGAGGGTTTTACGAGACTCATAATGTGAAAGCCACTCTGATAAATATTCAGGATAGAAACCGCTAAGAGTCTTAAAGACAAGCAAGGGAATCTTAAAATCAATTTCTAAAACTAACAACAATGTCTAATGACAAACCTTGCAGGGGCGATCACATGGCCAGAGCCACCCAGGATGCCAGCACTCTGACCTGCAGCAGTCTGCGGGTGTGTCTAATCACAGCAGTCTGACCACCCTGTTAGACCGAGCCATGCACACTCCTGCTGTGCATGATTATGTCCAGATACAGGACTGCACATGTATATCTATATGTCTGTGTGTGTGGTAGCTACTTTCACATACTGACATGGTTTCTAGTAGGAGCTGCAAAATACACCTCTTCACATATTCTTAAAATTTTGCAAAATTTTTCACAGCGATTTTTTGATCCCCATCATATTACAAGATTATAGTCCTAAATTCTTTATTTATTAACATCAAATTCGAATCATGTTAATAAAGTTGATATTTAAATAGATTTATATACTAATCAAAGATCCTCACAATCATTACCTGTTGCCTGATACAACTCTAAACCTAAATGGAATGTTTGGGGACGACATACATGGAGCTGATGACTCAATGTAAAGCTGCTGAACGTACACTGGTTTACTGGCAGTAGGTTAATTGATAAAGGTGACCCAAGAAACGATTACCAATCAGAGAGGGTAAAAGGGTGCTGTCAATCATTTGTCTACTTGACCTGAATGAACATGGAAGGAAAGCGTGCACGGCCAATTTCTGTCTAATCTAGCCTTTCGCAGAGATAGCCTGGCTGCTATCAAGTCAAACATGTCATTCCTAGATATCCTTATAGAAATTATTAAGCTATGGGCTCCATAGCCGCAGAGGTGACAGCCACACCAGGCAGCATCAGCATCCCATTACCCCGGGACAACAGAGGGTCAAACAGGGTTAGCTGCATTCAGCATTCACCACTACTCGTTCTCAGGACCAGCAGCGCTTAGGACAGGAGGTCACCTAATCACCTTGCCGCGCCATCTCCGAGGGGGGAAAGGGGAAGTGGTAGGCGGGGGGAGGGGAAAAAAAAAAAAACAGCTTTAAATTTGCAGTGATGAAAAATCAATAAAGCAGTAATTGCTTGGCTTATCACCATGCAATGAAACAAATTGGGAGGCGAAGGAAGGCACAAAGGGGGTTGGCGTGCTGCACGGACGCCAGGGCGTTTTTGGCTGTAGAGTGTGGAGCTGAGCAGAGAATGGAAGAGAGACAGAGAGGAGAGGAGTTGGGGCTTCAGTGGGCCAAGGCAAGGAAAAAAAGGTCTCCTCGTGATAATTAAATCTTCTCACACTGATTTTCTGCCAAATTTATTTCCCGAGGGACCATAACTCTGATTCTGTGCTTACAAGCTTTGCATAACTAATCATTTCAACATGGGGGAACCACAAACCTGAATGAGTAGGGAGGAGAGAGGAGAAAATAAAAAGAAAGATGGTTAGAAGCTCCTTATCCCTAAATCAGACAGGTAATAAAAAAAATCTAATAGGAATGTAGGGTTTTTCCTCAGACTGGGTTTGAAAAAGACCTTTAGAGTGCTGAAAATGAGTCGGTGAGCTCTCTTTTTCACTTTCCATGCAGAGCCATACTGGCAGAAGCCATCCTTTAATTCCTGGAACAAATAGAGCCCATGAAGCCAATGAAGTGTCGGTTCAATACTCCTCTGACTGTTCCTGGCATGATTGTGTTGAACATAATAACACAACAAATAAGGCCATTTATCTGAAGTAACGACAGGAGATGAGGCCAACTCCACTAATCAATACCCAATCAATACAAACCAGATTTTCTTACATCAAAATCACTGAGACAAATCTACCTTCAGCACAGAGTGCACAAGAGCAATACAGTGCCTCCCTGGAGCCCTGAGCTGGATCACATAACCAAGGGAAGAAACACAGTTTAAAAAAAGTATATTGTCTACGCTGAGTGAGGATGCTGGGAACTATAACGACATCGTGGCATAATTCCGACCCTCTCCTCACTGAATCTTCCCGTTTTCGTTAATGTAACGAGATTACGGACACAAGATTGCTCGTGTTTACCAGCGCTTGAATTTTTCTGCTTGTCCTTCAAGCGATGCTGCTCAGCGAGGTGGCGTGGCACGCAACACCGCGGCCCCCGGTAATTAAAACATTTAAAGCAGAGCCAGCCCCCCGTGCTCCCCGGGTGTGATATGGGGGTCACGCGCCTGTAGATTCTAATTTGCGCTCCATTTGTATTCATGACAGGCACGTGCTAAATATTTAACAGCAGCCTGGCAGGAGTTTTGTATTGTTAGGCTTTCCAGGTCAAATAATTTGATTTCAAGGCAGATTACATTAAGCATCAATGTCCAAGCCACCACTCTCACTTGCCTCTCATTTCCTTTCTTTTATTACAGCCGAGATAGGCCAGAACTGAAGGGATATGGCTTTGGATTATACAAGAGCTTGTTAGCCATGGATTAGTTATTATTTTCAATTAGAAAAGGGATCACACCATTTATTATGGGCAGACGCACACACACTCCCACACTGGTATAGCAGGAATGCAGAGTTAAAATTTCATATTATTTAGCAGAGCATGTAATTATACCAAACAGAGAAATATCTTTTCAAAAAATCTTTATAATATTTCAGTTACATTTAATTGTGCCTTACTAAGATATCCTTCTGTTAGCATTAGTGATGGTTTTTTTTTATATTGAACAAGTATGTCAGGAAACCAGATCCAGATATTTTCTGTTTCAGCCTGGGCCCTGAGGTGATTGACAACAGAGCTAGTTAAACGGTGATGAGGCGTTAATGGGTGCTAGGTCGAAGGAGGGGGGCTGGGGCTGGTGGGGGCTTGGGGTTGAATATTTAATGGTCATATAATTCCTGAACACAGACACACACACACAGGTACACACCCAACCAGTGACCTGTCCTACACACCGCGTAATTAGGGAAACAGTCCTTTCGTTTAACAGGCAAAAGAGCAAACGGTAGGTATACTATATTTCCCTAATGATATGGGTTAAAGAGCTATTATACGGCTCATTAAAATATATGATCTCCCAATCTGGTGGTGGTTTGAGGTAATGGGGACGGAGCAGGTTTGGGGCTAAGATATCATCTGTAGGCTGAAAGCTTGTGTCCAATCCATATCAATATTTACATTTTTTTTTATTTTGGAAAAAAGGCTGCACAGATAAAAACAGGTTTCAGTCAGAACCACAGAAATTAAACACAGGGACTACATTCACAAGACAACAGCATTGCATGTGTGTGTGTGTGTGTGTGTGTGTGTTTGAGGTTTTTTTAAGTAGCATGTGGCAATGAAATGGAGCTTTCAAGCATTTGACACCAGTTTTCACACCAACAGGTTTATGTGTAAACATTTTCCGGCATTAGGGTTTCTCTCAGGAGAAAAGCAGATGTTTACACACTGAGCACAAACTTTGTAACTTGTGCTGTACAATAAGGCTCTCTTAGATCAGACTATGATTAACTAAATTTTTCTAAATGAAGTGCAATTACGGTAAAAAGAAGAAAAAAGAAGAAACTACTTTGACAGTTATGTTTGCATCTGTCTTTTTTCCTGAGAAAACAAACCTGCATCCACTGTGAAAAGTCTGGAATGTGGCATTGGGATTATTTTCCTTGTCAAATGTGATTAACAACAAAACATCTTTGGGTTTTACATTATTTGTCTGATTTAAATAAACAATTCACATATCCAAGTAAATACTGGGCCATATTATAGACATTTGCATTGTTTTGGGGGATTTTGAAGACAAAATCGATGACTGAGAGAATAACAGGTGCATCCATAAAAAACAGAAAGCTGAACCCAGTGTTGTTTCTTTCTGATGTCTTTGTCCTATTTATTACCAACACCATTACTGCAGTGACTAACTCAATAATCTTCGAGTGACGTACTTGTATTTTAAAATATATGAGCATAATTTGATATATTTATATATATTTTTAAACTATAGATACAGTACTACTATTCCCAGTGACATTTGAGCTTTTAGTAAATGCCAGCTGACAGTACAGTCCACACAAAACCGACAGTCAGTGCATGTTGTTGTAGCTGGGCTCGCCGTGTTAGCTAAAAGCCCCTGGGCAAACAAAGCATCTCTTAGCTTTAATAGCCTAAACAAGGCATGTAACTAACAAAGGATTCATACACCCCTCTCATTCTCACACTCTTTCATTTCTTCGGTTTCCTTTTGCAACCACTAGCATCATCTGGCTGCCCTTAACCAGAGAGCCAAACACTTCTTTTAAGCGAAGACTATTTTGTTAACTGATGACCACGGGGCCAGTTATTGATCCTCTCCTCCTCTCGCACAGTCAACCTTGCTGATAAAAAAAACCCCTCTCTTCTCTCAGGGCTCCACAGTATGCAGCTGCAGTTTGCTACAATAATAGCTTGCATATCATAGCATCCACATGAATCAGATCTCGGTGGTTTCGATTAGGGCTAAGCTAACTCAAACAACACTGCCAGTCTAGGATATGGATCTATTTATGAACGAGGAGTGTAGGTGGTGGTGCTCTTCAACTTCTCCTCTCCATCCTCTTTAAAAGCTTTTCTCATTTTAGTTGACTTAGCGGTTCAAGTGCAAACTTTGCAGTTGTGCTGACCTCTGAGAGGCCCTGCAGGGAGTGAGGAGACCCCTGGTGATCTGCTGTTTAGCAGCAGTGATGGTCCACCTCCTCCATTTTAGTTGAGCTGGGATGAAGGGCATTAAGAGGATGGTGCTAGCTGATTCTGCTGGTGTGTGTTCACAGTTTTAAGTGATAGTGTGATTGGTTTCTGTCGCTACTTAGACAAGGACGCGCCTTCAGGGCCACCTTGTTGTGCTGGACTTAGCTTGCTTTAAATAAAGGTAAGGAATAAAATGGTCATCCTCAGAGGCAGTGTGTACAACACTGTTTACTCCACAAATACTGAACAAACACCTGAAATAATGGAAAACAGGCCTTTAAGCAAAGGAGAGAAAGAGTCAACTGATCTGGGAAAAAAAAGCAGTGGCAGTGTGAACTTTGCTTAGGAAAACTATCTGACAGGAAAGCTTGATCTGTTGCCCCAAGCCCCGCATTTAGTCACCACTTTGGCAGAGCTTCCACAACGAGATGAGAGAGGAATAAGTAAGAAAGTTGCAGAGAGCTGGAGAAAAGTGCAAATAGTTGATGAGAACAAATGGAGGTGAGAAGAAAGAGAATATTAAGAGAAAAAGCAGAAAACAAAAAAAATGGATTGGAGACAGGTTTCTATTCAGATGTTTTAGGAATATGCTTGAACTAAACTTGTTTGATGTGAAAA
>JBBDHI010000009.1:16064047-16077258 GCA_037177115.1 Craterocephalus stercusmuscarum | reverse complement strand
AGTTTTACCTGCTTACTTATTTGGAAAAGTAAACACATCAATATTTACGAGCAGTTTAACATGTCTAAACCTCCACACATCCGCTCAGGGAGACTCTTTCTCAGCCTAACTGTCGCATATCAGAAGCTACGGAGTTGTAACAAACGCCCGCCCTACTCTGCTTCTGATTGGCTGTAATATCACAAACCCTGCGTGCTGATAGGCTGCTGGTTCCTGTCATTCATAGCAGCCTCTGCTCCTGTCCTGCTGCCTACTTCAGACAGCAGGCAGGCGGCTGTCACACCGATGAAACACTGCTGTATGACGAGACAGCAAAAACTGATGAACGTAACACGTTTTTATCACTAGATCGCCATGAATAATATCCAGGGACACTTTATTTCACAGTATAAACCATTAATTTACGTATCTATGGAAGATTTATGTAAAAAAACTACTTAGGATAATAGCACATTGTAATTCAGAACATAGGCTGGGCTGGGTCCAGACTGATGTGTCTCGGAGTCCGGATCCGGACTTTTATGATCCCTGCTTTACACATTATCAGTATTATTACGTTTATATGCCGATATTATGTAATGATTTTGTCAATATTCAGTTATGCAGCAGCTGTACCAGCCCAAACCGTCAATAACTTATGTTGCAGTCAAATGAGCGCTGGCGGCGCTCCTCGGGATGTTTAGAACGTGGCGCTGCTAGTGTTAAATGATGCTCAGCCTCCTGCTTGTTCTTAAGAGGTTTGATCAATTGTCTGTGTTATATGTGGGAGGTTTCCCACCACCTCTTGATACTTTGACGCTGCATAATTTCCGTTCAGCTTTGCTACGATCGTCATCAGAATTTTTAGAGTTTGTCCACACTGCCGACATTATTTGATCCTCTAAATACACACCACATCCACTTCCTGAAACTCTTGCCACCGTTCAGATTTTTTTTTCTGAAATACCGCATCAATCACGCGCCAAATGGGGAAGCCGATTTGCGCTGGTGCTGCGCACTGGTTGAAGTAGGCTTATTATAGGTATAGGGTGCTGTCATGAACGAGTACTTGACGAGTACAAGTACAGTGAAATAGGCCAGTATCGGTGCAAGTACCGATACTGGTATTGGGACATCCCTAACAATAATCATTGGTTAAGTTATAACAATCAGAGTGGAGCACTTGTGTTAAATGTAAAACTATAAACAGTCTTCCAATGCATATTTAAAAATTAAGGCCGAGAGATTGATCTGTTTCTAACACACAGAACCGCTATTGGATTTTTTCAGGCTCTTAAAGGGTTTAACATTCAGCACAAATTAAAGCAATCATGTTAATGTCAGGTCATTAGTTTGTTTAAACTCAATACTTTGGATGAATTACGTAAGTGTGGCAGAACTGCCTGAATGTGCATATGCAGAGCAGACACATGCAAGCCTGCGCCGAGCCAGCAGTCTCAGTCTTTGTAACAAATTGGAGAGGAAGTTGACCTTTCCCACTAAATGACAGGTTTGAAGCTCTGGTAGTCATCTCAAACTGAATGTAACTCTATAATTCACACAGGACAAGACTTTCAAGAGGAAACATAAATAGTGGTTTTAGAGTGCACCAAAAAACAGTTCATATGTGTGTGTATGTGTGACTAATGGCAACACAAAGGAAAAATAAATGTATTGTTCAGAATAATTCAGACTTCTTATCAATACTCATAATGAGATATTTTGATCATGTTTTCTCTTGCTGCATTGCAGACCACAACCAAGTTAATTAACTGGACCTCTGACACCCACAGATATCATTATTACTACTTTCTGCCCAACCACTAGAATAAGATATAGAGATACTTGAAGCCATGCAGCTTTGCTGTAAAAGAAAACGGTAAGCAAAGTCTGTGTTGTGGTCATGAAATTAAGGTTTAATTCGTTTGTTTTGAGGCCCAAACAGCACTTGAAGATCAGTGACGACACCAACGATAGCACGTATTAATCATTTGACCATTTGCAATCAGGCCACCCTGCTCAAGCTCAAACCACTTAATCATGTTAATTAATAAAACAACCCTTCCTTAATAGGGTAATACCATATTTATAATTAATTGGATGAATTATGCATAAGAAATGGAATTGTTTGGGGAAGATTTTAATCGTTCTGGCTGTTAATTTTTGTAGTTTTCCAAACAGCACCTACTGCTGCAGGTTACGCGAGAAGGCACGGTAAAATGTTAATGGAAGAAAATTGGTGTTTTCCAGTGAATATTACAATTACTGCTTATACACACACACACACACACACACACACACCTTCCCTGCTTGTGCTCATATGTTCATGCAACCCTCTGCGTGAGCTGATATTGATCTTTCTTTAAAGCTCCTCTGATAATAAATTCCAGCCCCCCCTAAAACATTGTCAGATAGGAGAGCAAAATTGGCTTAAAACTGCTAATTACATCAGTGCTGAAAGGAAATCATTGATCAACGGCATTATGGGAAATTAAACTGGCTCCCAAAACTGGATCAAAGTAAATGAAGTGGCTTAGTGGGGTTTTACTGGGGCTCTGCAGACGGGGGACGGGATTATCACCCCTATACACACATGCACACAATTGCACACACACCTCATTACAGTGACATGGTAGTTTATTAGAAGACTGTTCGGACACATATATTACTTATTTTCAAGACTTTATGATTGCCAAACAAGCAGCAGTAAACTTCAAAGCGCATATTTCACGTGTGCTATCACAACAATCGGTTTAAACAAAATGCTCCACAAATAAATACCTGTTTAAAAACCCTGGGCTGGTTGTGAGCAGGCCTCATGTCCCAGACCTGTGGGAAGGTCCATTGGGAGAATGAATAAAAGAAAGGGGCCCCTGCTGGTTCATCTGGCCATCTATTGGTGCCCCGAGACCAAAGTAATCTGTTTCCTCCGTCCCACCAGCCTTACCACTGGCCCCCTCAGGGCTCCCCGCCTGCTGCTCGGGGATCCCTTCAAGTGTAATAAACTGTTTCCAAGCTGTATCATACATACAAAAGAAAATTGCTGGTGTTTTCAGAGCACTGATTATGTTTACATAAGCAGCAGTTTTCCCAGATATTAGCTTGATTAAGGGCAGGCGATTAAATAATTCTAGTGTATTGAGGTAGTTGTAATGAATCCCTTTGGAAGGCTTTTAACCATATTACTATCAGATCATGTGTGATTCATGGTCTACTAACCATTACAGCCGTGTGACTAAAGAGTTTCTCTGAATATTAGGGGGGAAAAGGGATGCTGTGATGTTATATCATGGGTCAAAAAACATTTAGATTTCTATAATTTCCAAAATGTATATCTAACCTATACAGCTATGGTTTCTGAAAAGTGGGGATTAAAAAAACACTTTGGTAATCAGATCAGCATGACAAAATATGCCATAAAAAACACAAATATGTACTGACAGTCTCCTAGAAAGACTGAGTGAATACCCCGCAGTCATAGTGAGCTTCAGGGTGCTTTAATTGTTTTTATGGGAACAAGGGGGGTCCTTCTCTCAGATTTTATCACAGTGTTATTTGAGCTCATGAAAACAAAAGTAAGTATTAAATATCAAAGATGCGATTCTGAGAGCAAAACTCAAATCCAGTAACTGGAAATAAAACAGAATGTAAAAGTGCATTCCAGGTAGATTGATCCACTTCATCAACTTAAAGTAAATTAGTTTTTGAGGCACATATCTGGATATTTACAGTAAAATTCAAGCATGAATACAACCTCTCACTGGGTCACTTCATCTAATCCAAAACCTCACTATACTTCCCAATCAGAAGCTAAAAACCAAAACAAACCCCTCAAAAGCCTTATCTTTTAATTCAATAGTTAGTACTAAGATATGCTACTGAAAGCTTCAAAACTCCACAAGGACAGAGAACAGCCGTCAGTAAGACGCAGCAAGCAGCCACTTAGTACAAAGTTAGCTACATCAGCTCCACTTGTACTTACATTGTGCCTCAATCTACTTACACCAGCAAATCCAGGGTTTACATTACACAAAAACAAGCAGTGGATATCGGCAGAATGGGCTTACTAAGGCATTGTTTTAAGTGGGCTTTTCTGAGGGAATTTTTCTGGCCTAGTGTTTAAAAAAGAAAATATTGAGGACAAAAATAAAGTAGTTGTTGGCCAACGTCTTCTGGAGATGGAGTTCAGGGGATTTAGGGGGTGTTAAGATGATTTGTGGGCCTTTTCTCCTATCAGATCATCTAAAATGTGAGTGATTACACTGGTAATCATCTGCAAGCCCACACTGGCACTGTCTGCGCTTAAAGCGATAAAGGGCAAGAGACAGAGTTAAGAATGGAGGAAGAGAGAGAGAGAGAGACAGAGAAAGACCTGTGAGGGAGGCAACAAAAATAAGGAGAGAAGGTGGCAGATTAGTATGGCCATTCTCCTTCTCTCCTTCAGCTCCTCGGTCCCTCTATCTTTCTCGCTTGCTATTCACAGACTCATTTGTGCTTGGCCAAAACAAATAGCTGACACTGCCTCATCAAAGCTTTGGATTGGCAGCCTGGGCCAAGTGGAGCTGTTGACAAGCGAGGGCAGTGAAAGCAGAGGAGGAGAGGAAAGAGCAAGACAGAGGGAGAGACAACAGAGATCCCGGCTGTAATTCCCAAAACTGTAATCCACTGGGTTTAATGGTGCATGTGTGTGTGGGGATTATACATTTATCATCAGTGCTCATTCCCGCTCTTATACTGTTGTGTGTCTGTGTGTGTGTCTGTGTGTGTGTGAGAGAGAGAGAGAGGGGAGAAAAGCCAGCTTGTATAGAAGGCTCAACAATACCAGCAGAGGGATTTAATCCCTGGCTCTCTATCATATAACCACATATCTCGGCCAATTCAGAATAACAACTAGCCTATTCACTCCTGATCCCACCGATTAGCCCTGATCTGGAGACAACCCCCAACACACCTCCTTACCTACACCACTTGTCAGACATCCTGGTTATTTCCTCAAACTGAGGATCTCCTTGCTACTGTGTGTCCATCACATTCACACGACTCATGTGTTTCTTACACCAGCAGAAGTAATCAAGACTCCCGTAAGCTTAAGTCCACACCTCTATCAGGGTGAGGTCAAAGGTTGTGTGTGGATTTGTCAGACCATGCCTATTCGATAACTACTTGACAGTTTATTACTGTTAGAAACATTATCTCACATTTAATTCAGCACAACTAATCTCTGATATATAGATTGTGTATAGATCACACACATCACATGCACACACACGCATGAGGCAAAGGGAAAACAGCGAAGCAGCAGCTGAGAATATTGGTGTTGGCAGCACAAAACACGGCTTTATATCAGGATATTTCTACCGACAGCAATGACAAGCAATGCCAGTCAGGTTAACCCACATCTGTCAGACTTTTAAGGTACACCTCTACAACTGTTCTGTGTGTGTGTGAGTGTGTGTGCGTGTGTATGTGTGTGTCTACAGGGAAAAAAAATGTTTCACTCAGAGATCAACTTAGAGTGAGGATGTGTAATTAAGATACACCTGATCATACATTGCAAAAATTGAAAGTTACTAAGTGGTCTGAGTAGAGGTCACAGGTCAGAGCATCCACACTTTTGGATAGAGTAGATTAACTTTATTACTCTCCAGACACTTAACAGTTTATTAAAGATATGTCCAGATAAAACGTAAGACAGTCTAATAATCTTCTGATAAATCAAACTGTCATGAGGAGTCTAATCTTCAGTTTTGCTGAATCTGTTGATTCACTGAGGGTTCAAGTGAGCAGTTCTCCAATTCACACTGGTTTACAAGTTCAACCCCATAGTTGCTGTGCAAAATGTAAATAAAAAGATAACAAATCTCATAAACACTTATTTAGTTTTAAACAGAAAATAAACATCATCAGATGTTGAAAGTGAGAATTTTTTTTAATTTCATGGAAAAACACATAATTTGATGAGGGTCCAGTTTGAATCTTCAAAAAACAAAACAAAAAACAAAACAAAACATGTCTTTACTTTGTTCAATTTGTTCAACAAGTTCAATTCTTTATTTACGTGACATCTATTCCTATATTGTCCAAATTGTTTTTTGTGTGCTTGTCTCCTGTTTGTAGGCTATTCCTTTAGAAATTCTCACATGATGTTTGAAGTTTAAGCTGACGCACAGGCCAAACTGAAGATGAGGAGGTAAACCTAGGAGGCTTACCTAGTTGTAGCACTTGAGAAACAAATGTCTATAAATACAAACTTTAAAGTTCATCTAGCTGTATCTAGGTTATAAGTATCTTTAGTGGTTGGGTCTGTTTCAGAAACTGCTAAACTGTTTTTCCAATTTCCTTTAACAGAGAACAGTTTTTGCTATTTAGCCAACCCTCGCTGGATTCAATAGTGAGTGAAATAAAGACACGTGTTACAGCAGTCTGCTTCAATAAAACAAACTGTTTTCTCACCAGGACTCTCCTAATCACTCTGACTTGAACACTTCTGGGCAGAAGGCCACTTGACATTAAAAACTTTAAAAAAGTGATAGATCACCATTTAAAGGCTACATCTGTGCGTGACTGCAATGATAAGTTATGGGTCTGCAAAGTGATAAAGACATTGTGTTTATACTTTTGTCAAGGCCAGTCACCATTCAGACCAGTAGTTGTAATACTACAGCACTACACAGAGCTACAAAGTCCCATTTTTGTATACACCCATATGCTGTTTTGGCATTTGATAACCTGTATATCAATCATCTCCTTTCCTTGACATCCTAAACTGCATTTCACTTACCATCTGTACTGTACCTGAACCAACACAGCTGCTTTTTTTTTATTAACCCTTTTGAGTTCATACAGTTATAAGAGGACATAACAATTTAATCAAAGTAAACAAAGCTGTCTAAAACTCTGATTGGGACACTTTAATCCGAAATGCTCTACTGAACAAATGAATCCACAGAGTTAATACCTGAGTGTTAACCTAAACAAAAAAATATGCATTTGATTTAAGTGCTCATCGTTTCAGAAACATTATTCAGGTTGGGTTTGGATCAAAGCAGTTCAATATGTGCACCCCTGGTCGTTGTGACCTTTCAAGGTATGCAACTGTCACTAAAACATTTAGGCCACTTTTGGAGTTTGAATCAAACCCTCAGATAGCTAAAACGCGTCCATAAGGCTGCAGCTCAAGATTGCTTTACTCTGAGAATGAGCAGAAGTGATCGCATCAATCTCTGCTCCGCAGTCTGCAACCTGGATTGGCTGCAGCTCTTTCCACTGGTTCCACAAAGACATGAATCAAATGGAGAAAGACAGATTAGCCTTTAGTAACAAGGGATAATGTTCAGGACATCAGAAAAACATACTTTCACCATCAGCAGATACAAGCCCAGACATCTGTCTTTTAAGCTAACACGCACTAATTCACGGACGCTCACACAAATGCACAGAGAACATGTGTCCTGCAGATGTAGTAGCTATGAAAAAGGCCCTGTTCTCCATGTGTATATTAGACACAGAGGGAGAAAGCCAGTAAAGGAAACACAGAAACAAGAAGTACCTGAAGAATGCAAATACATGAGGGGAAGAAAGAAGGGAAATTAAATGAACATTAATTCTCCCACAGAAATTCCCTTTTCTCAGCATGAGGAGATGAAAGAAGAGCGATGTACTTTCTGCTATTTATGTCTCCTTAAACACACGGCTAGAGTTCTGGTTTGGTGGACGGGCCTTGGCTGAGAGGATATGGGTATCCAGGGGCCCCTTATTGCCTGGTTTACTAATTAAGCATAAATCTGCACGATTGAGCCAATGGAGGACTAATTAACTGTTTATTTCTCTTCACTCCTCCACTGGAACCACTAAGTAGTGAGATGCAGAGGAAGAAAAGAGAAAGTATTGGGTGTGGCATCAAATAAATGAACAAGTCTGACGGTTGTAAATCTGTGTGTGAGTGTGTGTATGTGGCCTTGTGTAAACAACATATCAGTGCTGTCATTTTGAATGAATGTGAATAGATGTCATTAGTCACACAGAGGAAAAATATCCTTTTTTAGGAGGGATAGACTGTTCAGTTTCTTTCTTCTGGACCGTGTTGCCGTGCATGCTGTACTGCTCAAACAAATTAGACCTTTTGTATTACAGGTTACACTCACCACCAGAGGCGGTGCTGCATCAAGAATTACTGACAGAGAAAACTTGTTCATCTATTGGTTATAGGGGTGTGACGTGTCTGAGTCTTCCAGATAACTCAGAGATGTTCTGGAGCTGCTGATTCACGGCTTTCAGCGCTGTTTTCTTCTCACCCGGCCCAGACTGAGACCTGCTGACCTGCATCAGCGCACCTCCCAGGACACCCGGGTGGGCGCACACAGCACCCATACATTCCTCCATTGTTTACTGCACTTTATCTACATGCAGTTTAGCAGTTATGCACATTTGCCTTAAAAAGTAGCCTATATATTTAGATTTTATTTGTGCAAAGAGTTCAACTGTGAAACACATGCTGAAGATGGAAGTTAAAGTAATAAAACATTTCTAGATGCACCTGCATTGTTTTTGACTTAAATTAAGAAGTAAGGTTTTTTTCATATTTTGCCTTTTTTTAAAAATAAAAAGTAATAAAAAAAAAAAAGTCTCGTTCTCGTGGGTCCAATATCGTGTATCGTCTCGTCTCGTGAGATGAGTGTATCGTCACACCCCTAATTGGTTATGTAGGACAACTTATGTTTTACCGCATAGCAACAAAACACACAGAGCTGCATCATATCCTAGTAGTTTTGGGTTGATCATATTTCTATCAGGACCTTTACTGGGTTTTTCCACATCCATTTGTCCCGGTCAGAGCATCCTATCATCTGAAACACGCTCATATTTTGGTTGTGTTTACCCACAATCCTGTGCGCTGAACCCACAATGCACTTTACTTTGTAATCCACTTCCTGTATTTGGTCCACATGAAGCAGACTGAGACCTACATTTGTAGGCAGACCGAGTTCACTTCTTTGATCCGAATACGTTTGTTTGCACATTCACAATTCCCCAAACAAAGCAGACTTTTTGATCAAACAGCTGATGTGAATCAAGAAAAGGTCGGTGTGAATTCGCCAAAAGACTACGAGATTGTGTCAGGAGGGAAGAGCAATCAGAAACCAGAGAAGTGGTTGCAGAATAGAAGAAGCTAGAAAACTCAAAGAGCACAGAACTCTGCCAAGCCATAGGGTCACTCACCTGAGAAAACCAACAGAACCAACAGCCCACACACCACCCTCTTTATTTTGAACAAATATCCTGGATCACCAGATCCAGATCATCAACATGATATGGATCAAACAATGTTGCATTATAACAACATTATCTTATGAGTTCGAAGCTGTAGACTAATGGCAAAACTATCCCCATCTCCAAAGTAAGTACATCATCCTGAAAGAAAATTCCTGAAGCCATCCAAAATACCCCCCAATTTCCCCCTTCAAATAACTGCAAAAAAATATAAACTGATTTAAGGAATGATTTAACTTAGTTATAGCTTAGGAGTAAATTTTGTAAGTTAGGAACTATTTTACATTTTCTACTCAAAATACAAATAATCCCATATGTTGATCAATAAATAATCTAATATATACTCTTCGAAGCTTTGTCTACTTCTGAATGATTTTTTAAAAAAGATTCAAAAGGGGCATAAATTTTTCGTTAATCATTTTTTTAAAGAATACTGATGGCAGGGTGTTATAATGACTCCCTCTGGTGGTTCTAGGGAATGTTCATGTTTCTATATGCATTTAATGAAAATTCATCCATTACTTTTTGAGTTATGCAACTAACAGACGGACAGACGGAGGGACAGACAGACAGACAAATGAATGCCAGTAAAGATATAACCTCCTCGCCTCGGCGGACGTAATAAGAGATGATGATGAGGGAATGGTAAAAGAAAAAAGGGGGGTGAATATATTGGAGGGACATAACAACTGACTCGAATACTGAGAGAAAACTAAAAAGACACAGATGACTTAGAAAGGACTGAGAAGAGAGGAATAATGAGCAAAGTCTGTGTGTGTCAGTTGTAGATGGAGTAACGGGGCAATCTGTACACAATTAGGACCCCATTAGAAGTTTAAAACAACTCATGACTTCCATCTGCTCCTGAAGCCTGGAATGTGAGACTGGAGACGACAGGTGTCTAAATGTTTATCAGCCATGCTGCGTTTATTCCTGTGTCTCTGAGGGAGAAGGAAAAATGACCCACACTAATCTTATTCAAACTAACATTCACTTTGAAAGGTTGCTGGTGTGGCAGGAATAAAACACACAATGTTCCAAACCACTGTAGTCAGTGCAGTATGAGGCTTGGCATATATAGTTGCACCCTGTAGCCCAGTGGGAGTAAGCATAAATTTAGCATTTGCCTGCACATAAACAATAACATACATTAACTTACAAAAGAAGGTTATACAGCTAACACTTAAATAGGCAGTGTGTTAAAATACACCAAAACCCCATTAATTTCAAAGTTGACATCAGCAATATGTCAGGTCACATGAATAATAAATATTTCATTTCGCAGTGTTTATCTAGGAACATACAAAAATCAAAAACAAGAAAGGATACTTAAGAGGAGCTGCAATGAAACCCGGTGGATCAGATCTTATACTGTAAGTAATTAGAATCCATTTAATGATTCCCGGAATTATTGGAAGAAAACAAACAAAGCTTTTGAGTTGTTCAAAAGAGTGCACTGACCGCAAAGCATCATGGTCTATGTAGTTTAGTATGCTATGCTCTGCTAGAAGAGACTGAAAACTATTATTTTTGTCTAAAGACACACTGTTTGATAAAAATACCATGACAAGACCACAGGGGTATTGTGGAAATTTGCCTACCAAAAAATTGTGATATTGCCAACATCACAATTGGCAATACCTGGCAATAAATCTGTAGGAAAGCCTGTTTATTCAACTTAGAGGAGCATAGCACAAGTTCTAGCTTTATTCCAGTCCAGTGCAAGTCTGCCCCCTCTGGTGACAAGTGTAAGTGACGGCAATGTTGTGTTTTACACGGGCCACTTCAACTTCGCTGGTCTTTGTTTACCTGTGCTGCACTCAGTTAGTTAGAGATAGATGCACAATAAATACATGAAGCAAAGCATAGCTAGCATATTATAGCCAAATGCTAGAATGCTAATAAAGGCCATTTGAGACCACAGGTCTCTTGTTATCCATTTATAGTTGTGTGTGTGTGTCCATGAGGCTCTAATGGCGGAGGAGTAAACAATGCAATACCTGCAGCTGTCAGGTTAAGGAGCACGCACAGCGAGCAAACGCACATGCATGCCTTGAGGATTTGAGCCCGAAACCCTCTCACTGAGTAGCAGAAACGGGACTATAGAGGCAGCTGCGTTGGATAGAAATTGGCTCATCCTACACATCGGGCAATTGTACGAGGATGTTGGGGAAAGAAAATAATAGTATTTAGCATTGCAACTTGCGCAATGGACCTTTAAGTGGTGCCACGTTTGCAAAGGAAAATACATCTGTGGGATGAGCGGCAGAACTATGTGGGTTGTGCCCACAAGATTCTCTAATGCCACACGGCTTATTCTGTTTATTTACTTAATTGGATGGCTGAAGGCTGAAGAATTAAAGACATACTGGCAATTTATTCATCTAACAAACAGGGGCCTCAGAAGTACTGGTATGGCTTCTCTATGGTCAGCTTGGTCCCAGACTGTGGAGCTATGGGATTGCCACTGGTTGTAGAATTTCATCTCAATATCTCTATGCAATGAGAAAGCGTCCAATGATGACAAACCTTATTTTTCTAGGGAGGGAGATGTCGCCCCATACCATCACCCTCCCGCCTCCACATTCACCCTGAATTTGCCCTGTCAATGCTGGATCTACATTAGTCATGTGTGGCATGACTGGGGCAGACACCAAGGGAGAGGCCCATACTCACAGGTGTTACTAAACAGGCGCCAATCTAGCATCTGATCTTTAGCACCTTGGGTACCTGAGCTAAAAACAAGAATGTAGACAGCGTCACTCCCCACTCTATTGTGCATGCAGAAAGAGCAGTAAGAACTGTAAATAAAAAAACACACCAATCTTACAGAACACCATCAACTTGCACCCCTTTCAAGACAAACAAGAGGCTTTGTTGGTTGCAAGCCATCAGAAGAAGTGATCGGAGCGAGCAGATGATGTATTAATTATGATATTAAAGAGTATGCTGAAATGTTTCAAACCAAAATACAAGTGTTGCAGGAACATTACTGACTGCACTGAAAGTTTTATTAGCAGACCCATAAATATAACAGCCAGAGACCAAAGATATTCCAATTATAAGAAGCTTATAAGAACCATAACACAGTCAAGCATTTGGTTGTATTTTTGATAAACAACTTACAACCGAGTCTGGATTTCATGACATAATAATAACAAACAATAAAAATACAATTTTCTTTTTTTATAAAGGTGCACACTGTCATTTGAAGTACTCAAGTGCACATTTTGAATGTTAAACAAAACCAGTTATAATAAGCGATGTGGTTCGAAGTGCATCATTTTTTGTTTTTCCTTTTTACACTGCTCACAGTGCCATTCTTTTTCATTTTCACATTCATAGTGGAAATGCTTTTTGCAGTTTGTACAGGTGGTGATCTTTCCAAACTGAACTTTCACAGTGCCTGCAAACTGTAGGTGCTTGCAGTTTCCATGCTGCGTGTATAGAGCTCAGGCAGAATACTTTGTCTGAAGAACTGTACAGGAATAGGGACTGTGTACAGCATGTCTTCACTGTATCGTTGGCTACACGAGGATAGTCGCTGTAAGGATCCAGTGTTTCGTAGGACTTTTGGCTCTCTCGGGAAGGGAGACTTGGTGCCTCGCTCAAGAATGGACGTCTGGCAACTAAGGTCCAGGCCTTTTTTAACTCGTCATTCATCAACTCACCTGCATCAAACATATATGATTCTTTCAGTCATGTCCCATTCAACTAATGGTAATTCAGCACTATAACTTGCTCCATCACTTCGTGGTAATCGGTTGTAGTACACTGACAGCATCACTAGCAAACTTCGCAACTGTGAAGATAAGCGGAGATAACAATGAAAACTGGTCAAACGGATTAAATGGATGGCTCTTTCTGCATTCACACTTATTTTGAAGGACTAGGGGTCCATGTTTTGATTTTATTTTATTTTGAAGGACTAGGGGTCCATGTGTTGAATTTATTTTATTTTG
>JBBDHI010000009.1:15984380-15995754 GCA_037177115.1 Craterocephalus stercusmuscarum | reverse complement strand
GAGAGAGGGTCCTTTTGATGAAGTGTTTTTGGGTTTTTTGGGTCCGTTGGGATTAAGAGTGAAGGAATGGGAAAAAAAATAAAAAAAAACTAAGGCTCAACATTGTTCACATTACATTCATTTTCTCAAGAAATTTCAGGTTGTTCACAATATCTTCTAAAAGGAAAGCTCATTAAACGTAAACATCATGATATTTATAAGTTATCATGAAGTTATTTTACTGGTCTGGCCCACTTGATAGCAAATCATCTCCTTCACCATCTGGGCCAAATATCCCATTTACAATCCTGTCTACACATTAGTTCTGAGCTCATTCTGACCTGCATGTCTCAAAACTGTCTGAGGCCATCCTAAACCAGGCTGGCAAACCTGGCATGCTGGGTGGTATGTTTTAGCTTGCTATCTCCTTGAGGGGGTAAAAAAACTGATAATTAAAGGTCTCCGTTTCCTTTGACACCAAACAGAAACCCAGCGTTGAAGTTACTCTGGTGTTAGCAGAGCTAAACCCTGACGCTAGCACTCTGGCCTGCTAACTCAACACAGCCATGAATTATTAATGAGAGAAATGCTTGTGTACGAGTGCGCTGCACAGTAAATACTAACCTGAGAGGCCATGCATTCATGTGAGAACACCTAACAAAGGATCTCATGCTTGGCTTCTCTCTGACTGGTCAAATGGCGAATTTGTTGCACTTGCAAATCCTCCGCAGCTTCCAATAGTCCTCTTAAACTGTTATAAATGAGGGAGTGACAAGATGACTGACTGAGCCACACACATTTAACCCCTGCTGTGGCTGACAATGAAAGCAGAGCATTACAACGCTCCACTGAGCTCACCTAAAGATGTGCCTGTGATCCGGCTGTGATGAGAGGCAGTGTCGTCTTTGTAAGATGGGTACACATCAGATCACTGTACACTGCCGCTGCCACGCTGCTCTCCCCCCAGTGGACTGGGCCGTGACACCTCCCCCTCCATGAACATGCATTTACACAGATCTGCACATACATCCATACGCTCCATCAGCCTCACACATGCCCGTTTGACAGTACGCATGCACGCACACATGCAGGCTCCGCACACGTGCTTTGGCTGATATGCCTGCTCACATCAAAGAGAATAAACATTAATGGCAAATAGGTAATATGCTCCTCTTGTCTGTTTTACATTTCAGGGCAAGATTGACTGCCTCTGGGGGACCTGGCCCTCCTCTGAAAGAGGGCAGGAGGGAAAAAAAAGGAGAACGAGAGAGGAGAGGAGATAGAGGAAGCCAAAATAAATGGTAAACACATGATGGAGCGTTATTCTTATTTCATGTATCTCTTTATTTTTTATTAATACATAGTAGATTGAAAAGAAGGTAATAATATTCCCTCCCTTCAACTCATGACGGCCAACTATGGTCCTAATCTTCCTCCATGCAATATTCTGGGGACGTTATTATTCTCATTTCTTCTGAATAATATTCCTCTCAAGTCTATCTGCTCTACCTACTGCTGCTTGCTTTTGTCTTTCTTCTTTACTTTCCCACTCTTGGATCTTCTCCACTCGACCTGCTCTTACACCGCCGTCTCCACTCTCCTCTAACTTCAGCCCCTCTCTCTTTCCTCTCTTCAGTCACTATCTTCTAGCTCCTCGCTTTCACATTCTGAAGGTGGTGCCGGGCTGGCTTGGCCAGGTTGGGGGTGGCAGGCAGCACCTCATATCCTATCCGAGTATCAATCACGAGGTCCTGTCCACTCAATCCTCCTCTGATCTATCAGCCAGCCACATCCGCACACACTCATAAAGCACCGACTAATGGCAGCCGTGGCACCTGTGCACAGTACACACCGACCGGCTTTCATTTTATGAGGAATGCTGTATCACATGCAATGTCCCATAAAAGATGCACAGGTTTGGGATACTGGAACAACTTCCTGAAAATTGAGGCTAAATATGTTACATATAAAATGTCTCATAATTAGTCCAACTTTGCGATTAAATACAATTTCCTTTATCATTCACTAATCTGACAGCTGTGCTCTGGATTCACTAGTCATTTTTTGGGTCAAATAATCATAAAAATCATGGCTTTTGCAAATTAATGTATTGTTTCCTCATTTCTCTTTCCGTGCACATGAGTCAGAAAACCAAAGAAATTCAGTTTATTCACACACATGATAATGAAAAGCAGCAAATTTAAAGTCGATAACATGGAACAGGAAGAAACAACTATTGACTTACCAGTTAGTCAGCATTGCTGCCGAATACTTTAATTAATCAACTAATCATTTATCACGAGTCCTACCTATGAAATAAAGCAGGAGCACATGTGTCAACGGCAACAGTTTTACTCACACAAACTGCAGCTGCCATCACTTAACTGCATAAATTCATCATCAATGCCATCACTTTGCACATTCCTACCTCCAACACCGCCTCCACCTAATAACACCCCACCACCATAAGCCCATCCCACCTGCTCCTCGCTTACCGCTAAGCCGATTACACAACGCAACCCTCCTAATCACACTGCAGTGTTTGTAAACACCGATGTCATCGACTGTAGTTCTAAATCTCCCAAATCCCCGCCACCTTTCATCTCGCACCACACCAGAAATGCCACTTTCAACTGATGTTTTAATCACCAGCGGTTCTGTGAGTGACTGCCACTGTACTGCAGAGAGTGGAGAGGCGATGTGTAAAAACCTTTGGGCTGAATTCTCACTATTAATGGTTTAGTGCCGCTCTGAAATGTGTTGCTTATTCCAGTGTCTGTGGTTGGAGAGTTGAAGTGTGCTATCTTTCCGTGGCGCCATCAACCACACGTGTCAAAGCATCTCTGTTGCAGCATCGCTTCATCCTGAAATCTCTGTAATGAAGATATTAAAACACTTTTTCCTTTGTGATTAAAATGATCTCTGCTCTCCCCCGCAGCCATACACAAGTAAACAAAGGGCCTCGCTGGCGCATATATTATGACAACCTTTTCTTCAGTTGTGCATCTGTGCATGTTTTTATGTGTTTGTGAGTGTGTGTGTGTGCGTGAGGGATTTAAAAAACAGCACAGTTACGGGTTCATTAGCAGCAGATTAGCTATGCTAATGACATGGATCACCACACACAGCGACTTTCCCTTTATGTTGCTGAAAGAGATACAGGACTCTGCTATGGCTGGGTGAGCGTCTGTGTGTGTGCACACTGTGGTGCAGGTGTGTACACATTAGCCTAGCATGAATAAGTCTGTCCTTTGGAAAATAACTTGAAAAAGTCAGCCATAAAATAATCATATTCCCACCAAGTATGTATGGCTAATGATGATTTAATAGCTTTAATGAGCGAAAAGAGAGTTGAATCTGGGCAAACGGATTGGACGGGTAGTGCATATGACTCTCTGTGTGACTCTCTTTCATTAATATACAGAACCATTAGGGGAGGGCAAACTGAGAAGCAAAGCAATGACACCGGCCTGAGATGCAAGGCTGCATGAGTGCATATCTGAACTTCCACAAAGCTTTCTCATGGCTGGAAAGGGAAAAAATCAAGAAAAATCTGCAATGACATTTACAAAACTGATTTTGATTTTTAAAATAATAAAAAAAAAATACACAAAACTGTTTTTGCAAAACTGCGTTTCACTTGTTCACCACTTCTTTTACCTGTCTGGCAGATAAATGAAATGGAGCCACTGTACCTTCTGTCCCGGCTGCGAGACCTGTGTGAACGGTGGCTCCTTCCTTTGTCTCGCTCTGCACTACGACTCCTCCTCCTGCGAGACGAACTGCGGGACGAACTGCTGCTGGAGTGTCTCCTTCTCCTGGAGTGCACAGACAGAAAAAAAAACACACCTCATTCCATTTTTTTTCCAACTCTCTGAAAAACAAAACCACAGTCACCCAGCAGGTTATTGGCAGATCAGTAACACTCACTTAGAAAAACAGAAATCTGTTGTGCGAAATAGGGGTCCCCAAAATACTGAAAATGTCTGACCCTTACTGTAGGTTAACAAAAACAGTCATTACTTCCACCTTTAGCTACAAGTAAAAGCAGAATTGTCTGTGTTCACTCATTAGCATACTGCAGCTCATCAGAAATTCTTCCCTCTTTTTCACTAAAAAGACTTCTGCATCTCTGTTCTGCTGCTAATTTTAAGAGCAAATACGTCCATGACAACATAAACATTAGAGCAGTAATGATGCCTACTCTGCATAAGGGAGCACTCTCAACTGGGGCCCAAACCTGCAAGCAATGCAGGCTCCACCACAGGAGCCCTTTGGTGATCTGCTGCTCTTTAATGTAGCTACAGCTGCGTCTGTAGAATTTATTTGCCAAACCCCACTCACACGTGTTCCTACTGATATCATGAACCAGGCTGTATTTATGGAAGTAAGTGTAAATGCAGAAAAACAATCTTCTCTAAGTGCGCGGTTTGCACAATATTCCTTTTTTAAAATTTTTTCTTTAGTTTCACAAAAACCAAAAGCAACCAAGATCTTTTTAACAAACCATACAAAAAGAAAACAAAAAATTTCCCGTATCCGTAGTCCTATGGGACCTCTGCACGAGAGAAGCAAAGAGAAAAAAAAGCAGGCAAAACAAATAACACAGAGAATGAACTATCAAACCAGATTTGTACCACTTAGAATAGTGAAACAAAGATCCATTAGTATTCTAAAGGCTGGATCCCAAAAGAAGTGCCTTATGAAATAACTTCCACAGCCGCTCTGCAAAGCCACTTCACACAGGGCTTTAGGAAGGTGGTGTTAACACACTCATTTTCACAGAAGCCTGCAAACATAATAATAAAAAATACATTTCTGCAAAAGACATGTAAGAAAAGACAATGGCTAACTGAAGCCTTTCAGATAAATTAACACCACACCTGAGAAGTTGTTCTCCATGTCTTCTATTCTTTCTCAAACCCACTTCCCTGTGTTACTCCGTTTTTGCACCACACACACGGAGTAAGGATTACAATTACTCTCCTTATATATACATGTCAATTATGTTGTCATGACGTCACCCACTCAGCATAAGCACTCTTCTGTTTTACCACATGCGAGGTCACTTTACACTATTTGTTGCAAAACGTCTGTTCTCTTTCAGTTGAGCCTATTTAAAGGAACTAGTTTCAGCACACACACACACAAGGTCTTGGTTAATTGATCACAATGCACAGCTAATAGACGAGGGACTGTGGTCCCAGGGTTAACACTGCACGCCCAGCACAAATCTGTGCAGGCAGGCAACGACTTCCCATCAGCAGTAATGGACCTTGACCAGGTCTCATAAATAATTACCATCAACTGGCCTTCTCTGAACAGTCACACAGCCATTGGTAGCAATGGATGAATGAATGGATGGATGGTAAAGTCACTGCCCACTCAAATTATGAATATGAGAAATGGATTATAAAACTTGTAGCTACTGTTTATATATTTTAGCTAAGTTAACCCTGGATGCTAACGAGCCATCTAAAGCCTTTCTGCACATGGGATGCATCATCATTATACCTTCATTAATCTGTTAAAGCAATGGCATTATATAATTCACATGTGGATCCCTTTTCCAATGAATGTTTCTCGCCCTTCATATCAACCTTATAGATCTGGAGCATTACATTAAGCTAAACAGTGCTGGATGGAAGCAGTTGAAAATACTTGTATGCAGTCAGAAAGCTACAGTTAAAAGACATTTCTCTGATTCAGCTATTTCATATGACAAGAAATAAAATTACTTGGTGTTATAGCTGATTAAAACAAGCAAAACCTTGGGGGATATATTTCATTTGTTAATGTGACATGAAGGTAAAACGTACTAAGAAGTTTATGTACATTTCATACTAACTCACTCAGCTACCAGCAGCGTAATGGAAAGAATGCAAGTGTGAATGGGGCTCAATACAACCACTGGCATCTTATAGTTCTGTCAATTCAAATGAGTTTCTACATCAACCAGGCCAAATATTCAGATACCAGGAAGCACTCATAAGCCTGACAAATCTCTCTAAGATTCCCACATTACAGTTGATGATAGGTAATGATCTACTGATTGGTGTCACACCTGGGCTTTTTGTCTGTGACATGAAAACTGAACTTAAAGTAGACTTTTCATTGTGTGGAGCAATGAGTATTGGCCTGACAAGTCAAATCTGAGTGAATATTGAGAAATGAATGGAGTTTTCTTTCCTAAAGAGTCAGGTCATAGTCAGCAATGACAAACTTGACAAAAATATGAAAACCAATACAGATTAATTATTTTCTCTATAAAATTGTCCCCCTCCCCCATTTATAGCATAACTCAATGTAACTAGTTACATCCAAATAATGTAATTTTGTTTAACATGTTTGTATGATAAAAGTTTTTACTTGCTCTAATTATCATGACAAAAGAAGAAGAAATGGATAAGCTTAACTAAATCTTCATCCACATTTCATAGTTTGGTCTGAGTATTTACAGCATAAATATGTCTACTGGGCTTCATCAAACCTGATAGACATACAGAGAATTCGTTTTGAAGTCAATAAGATCCAGTGAAAGCTGACCAGCAGCTTCAGAAGCAGCGCAGCGCTCCTCGAGGTAAAATCACTCCAGCAGGATCACTCCTGTTCAATCATGTTCCCTCACCTTCTGTCTCTGGAGCGAGAACGGCTCCGGCGACTGGACCTCCGGCTCCGACTGCTTGTCACCCTACTACCGGAGGATGATGAAGAAGAGGAGGAGGAGGAGGATGAACGGCGACGCTGTTTTCTTTTCCTCCTGCTCCGGCTGTCATCTTCACTGTCTGACGAGTGTCGACCCATGCTGGCGAACTGTCCGACAAACACACAGCAGAATGATTGCCCATTAGCTACTCTCTCGATAGGATTGGAGATTATTTGAAACTTTATTATTTAAGTGTTGACATGGACCTAACTTCTCCAAGTGAAACGCTGCTGAAATCAGCTAAAACAGAATGTTTACTTAAATAGCTCCCCTGACCACAGATGTCTATAGAGCTAGCTGTCGTGTGATAATAACCTCATGAAGATGGGCTGTTTGATGTAGTCAATGCCCCATGAGAGCAGTAATAACACTATATTTCTATATACGATTAAAACACGTGAGATAAGTAAATACGTCATTTGTTATGGGAAGAGCTAGCAAGCTAACTGTGCTAATTAACTAGCTTTAGGCTCCCGAGACAGTGTCCATGTTTTCACCGAAACCTTCAAACTGCTCAGCGGTCAGCATTCATTTTGATTTCAGTCTCTGTGAAGATTCTTGTTGCGGAGATGTAATATTACAGTGAAATTAAAGTCCCGCTCCTTACCTTTAAACCATTGCAGGCTTCACAGCTCAGCCATGCACTGCTTACGAGACACAACTGCTCAAATCGGGAAACATCGATCAGTTCAGGCAGCAGAATCGTAGACAGAAAAATCGATTTAGCGCTTATTCTAATTTGCTATATTTGACATTTCCATTGCCTGCTATACATTGTGACTAACTGAAACAAGCTCGACTAGCACTGTCTAAAACTTTAAAACATATAGGTTACTCTAGTTACCTATACAAACAAACAAAAAAAAATATTTTAGCTCACGAGTTAAACGTCTTTCACTATTTCCATATGACTAACAGGTTATCATGTTACAGGTATGCATATTTTTCTGAGATGGTGATTCCAGTGACGTTAGTTTAACACCAGTGATCATAATCTATAAGCATATGTTAATCTAATGGGGTACACCTAGGCTACTGATCTTTACAACTTACAAATTATGTTTTATTTCTTGGCTAGTTTAAATGTTTTATTTAAGTTTCATTCTCCACTTAATGGGAAACTTTAAAGTGAATGTAGCTTATTCCACAAAGTTTCGTTTTGATCATACATACCTGCATGCTACAAATAACTTGTATTGCGATCTATACCAGTAAGTTTGCATGAGATCATTCTCAGAGAATAAGAACACGGACTAGAGCTGCAAGGGCAGACAGAGCAACCAAGCAATTTCCAAGAAAGTAGAATAATTAATTACTCCATGAAGTGTAAAAACATTTAGAGGCTGAAGGTGACAGACCAAAATTATTTATCAACATAAATGGATGATGGCTGATAAGGAACAACGCAATACGCTGCAAAACAGATACAAAGGGCTTTTTAACACTATTGGAATCCATCCTAGATGTAGCAGGATTAATAGTAATTAATGCCTAAGGTTCAAGCTGAAACATCTTTAATAATTAATTAGGTGCGAACTGTTAAAGCTCCTGTGTGGAAGTAGGGCTTTATATAGATTATCAATAAACATGCTTAATTTTGCATTAAATTCATCCCGACGTTTTCAGAATCTCGCAGTATCCTGTTTCTTATCTGGATATGTTGTCTCCTATTTTCGCTTAATTGCCCTCTCTCCGAGCCATCATTACTTTCACCGCAAGTGAGCCATTGTTTATTTATTTTTGCAAATATAGGCATTCGTTTCAGCGGGAAAAATAGCGAGCTGGAAACTTTAATTAGTGAGCCCAATGGCAACACATCGCAAGAGGCGCCATAATTAAGCGTTTAGCTGCTATTTAACATCCTAATGGCTTAAAAAGTCCACCGAGGATTAATATTAAGCGATATAGTCTCACTAATGATGACAGTGCAAATTACATTAGTGATTAGAAACCCTATACTATTCCCCTAAACTTTGCTGATACATTAACCTGAAACTTTTGAATTATAGTATTATTATTAATTCTAATAATAATAATTATTATTATCATTATTATATTTATTATTATTATTATTATTATTATTATTATTAATTTGTATTTAGAATACAAGTCTGGCTTGTAAATAATCGGCATTATTTAACGTTATATTTACGTGTCCTTCTTTTTTTCCAATTAAAAAAACTTTTAAAAGGACAACCAAAAAGCAAAGAAACACACCGAACAATCCCAGGCCTAAGGCCAACTGTATGCAACTGGGGTTAAAGCCAAATGTGTTCACTTGAACTTGATTTAAAGCCTCTTGTATAAGTCGATGCTGCTCCTCGCGGCTTCCCAGCTGGTCCGCTTTCACCTCTTTTCTCTCCGTGTCATCGTTGTGTCTTATTTTTCTCCCCCAGATCACAGATATGTACTGAGGAAGGACTCCTCATCCATGTGCTTCCCTCTCTCTTGTCATTTTCAGATTTTTTTAAGCCACACCCCTGCAGAGAGAGAGAGAGAGAGAGAGAGGGACTAAGAAGGAGAGAGAGAGACAGAGAGAGATCCATGACCATCTCCCGGGTGTTTAAAAAAACTAACTCAGGACAATAGCGGAGAATGAGCGCTTAATTAAATTAATTAGTCCTTCTTGTCAATCTTGGATTAATGGCCAATAACGGTGGAGCCGTTTCGTGGTTTTACTTCTTTTTACTCTCTCTCTTTCTCTCCCCCTCGCTCTCTCTCGCTCTCTCTCTCTCCCATATCACTGAAGGGGAAGGGGGGCTCATCCCGGCATCCTGAGGGGAGGTAATTTGCACGGATCAAGGGGGCAAGGCGCCGCAAAGTATAAATACTGTGACTTCAATAGAGGATCACCAGCAGGTTCCCAACTCCACTACCAAAGGAGGAGGAATTGGCTGAGAAGATATATCTTCGTCTATTTTTTACCTTCATCCACAGTTGGCTGCATCACCTTGTATCATTTTCAAGGGGTCGACTTTAAAACGAGCCACACCATTGATGTCTTAAGCTGTCGTGGAGCAAAGGGAGAGAGTGTGTGAGTGAGTGTGTGGTGTGTGATTTTTTTTCTCCTTAAGAGGAGAGGAAGCAGTGATGGAAGAGCTCACCGCTTTCGTGTCTAAGTCTTTCGATCAGAAAGTGAAGGAGAAGAAGGAAGTGATAACCTACAGGGAGGTGTTAGAGAGCGGAGCAACGCGAGCAGGGAGCAGGGAGTCTTTATCTGCGGAGCCAGGGAGCCGAGAGGAGGCAGCTGCTGTTACCCGGAACATTGCGCTCTCACCGGGCAGGGAAACGGACATGCTCGGCCCGGAGAGGATCAGGGACGCCGGGAGCCCCAAACTTATTGACGGTAAGGCTGCGCAGTGTAGCATGTTACACACAGTCCGTCTGAGCAGGAATGTGTGCACTTGGACCCTGTAGGAGTAATGAAGTGCAGTAATAGCCTACTTATAGAACACAATCGAGTCTCTGATATAAGAAAACCGTCTTTAATCTTATGTTATTATTCAAAAGAATAGAGTAGAATATAGTAACACATTATTAGCATCGGTGATACAGATTTTGTGTCATCCGGCCCAGGAACAGGGGAAACTGGTCTATTTAAGATCCGTTTAAAAGTAACATTTATTCTTTTATATTCATGTCAGTCCTTCGTACGCTGTCAAAACTGCCCTCAAGAATATCCACTGGATTTTTGCCTAATTATTTTTTAATTTTTTAGTTGTTTGCAACTTAGTAATGTTTAATGATGTATTTTGAAACGTTTAAAATGACTGAACATAAAGGACAATATGTGTGATAAACTACAAGGCCCCCTTGCAGAATAAGAACATACTAAAAAAAAATACAACAAAGACTAATTTCTTTGATACATAAAAATATGCAAGTTACATGTAGCCTATGCAATGTGGGCCTTGATCTAAAACAGTCAATTCTATTACATAAGCAACTTTTACAGTCAGTCACCCCAGGATTTTTTTCTATATCTATAGCTATCTATGGTCTACGTTTCAAAACAAGAGGAAACCTGCAGCACTTACTCGCCTTAAAGTGAAAGGTGCAGTCCTGTTATTTCACTAAAATCCTTTTTCAGGTCCAATCTACAGCGCCGAAATAGAAAGGTTCAATAAATTTCAAACAGCCTTAAAAGTGATTTAATAACAGGAGGTGGGGAATTTTTCTTCGTTGTCCAAAATAATTACGTTTTTATAGGCCTACATGAAAACACATTTAATCGTAAATAAATACCAAACGAAGAGGTAAAGGTTAAACCAACTGGCAGTAACAGACAGTTAAACTGACAAGTAGATAAACTGTAACAATTTTGATATTTTAGATAAATTAAGCTGCTGTTGTGTGCAGTCAGTGTATTACAGATGAAACCTGGGCAAAATTGGACAACACACTGGACAAGATATGTTAGGGCTGGGTGGCTTGTAAAAGTGACATCTGTTCGTCATGGGCAGCGTGGTTAAAAGCGGAACTGCGACAAGCATGTATCAGACATCCAACAGTGGGCACAGCGTTGCATATTTATAAGCAGTTAATAATTAAAGAGCTTTATGTAGCTCTACAAAACATCCGAGGTCTGATAGCTCTGTGATAATAGAGGGTTCCTCTTTCTTTCTTTCTTTCTTTCTTTCTTTCTTTCTTTCTTTCTTTCTTTCTTTCTTTCTTTCTTTCTTTCTTTCT
>JBBDHI010000009.1:15871109-15885232 GCA_037177115.1 Craterocephalus stercusmuscarum | reverse complement strand
CCCCCCCCCCCCCCACCCCCCCACCCCCACCCCCCCCCCCCCCCCCCCCCCCCCCCCCCCCCCCCCCCCCCCCCCCCGAGCCACTTCGACAAATGGACTTAATTTTACCTTATTTATCTTCGGGATATCATGATATTGTGATATAGGAAAAATATCACTCAGTGGGTGTGTCACGCCTTATAATGAGAGGCTCTGATTGACAGATAATGTGGGAAGAGGGGGGATACCGTGGCACAAGGACATGCACAAACAGAAGGAGAAGGATTTGTGTTTTAATGATGTTCTTTTGATTAATCCAGCAAGGAACAAATCCTCTACCTTTTTTGCGCGCGCGTGTATGCGTGTGCGTGTCTATTCTGTGGAAATTAGCATAGAGAAAGGTCACTCCACTCGAGTCTCTCTTTTTTTTTTTTGCTCCTACTCCACATCTCTTAGTATGTCAGTGGGACAGTCGCATTACAAGGTTTCTGGTGAGAATTGGTTGGAATAAAGAGGGATAATCTAATATTGCATGGCAGAAGACATTCTGCCATGCAATATTAATAGGATTTAAATAATTGTGCGACGCTCAGTGAAGGAAATGCTTTTTCAGTGTCTGCTCTGGGAAAAGAAGCATTTTCTATTCAGGTGCTAGTATTTGGTTTGCAAGCAAAAATCCTACAACGTGGAAGTGAAGAGGTTTGAATAAAGAGACTTTAATCATAAATATAACCTGTTGTGTATTCTACATTGAAACTGTCTTACATTTGTGATCTGCTGATACTGTGTGATTAATTGGAAAAAAACTGAACATTGAACAATTCCTCTTCAGTGTAACAGTAAAAAAATATCCTTGGATTATATGGAAAAACACCACGATCAAATTCTGTTTGATGAAACCGATCTTTCTTGAGCGTAATTTTGGAAAATGTTGAGATTAGTATCTAAGTGGTTGAAGGGGGACATGTTTGGACTGATTACCATAACTCAGCATGGTATATCTGGTTGTAATGTCCGTGCAGGTTGGGTTGGCACTACCAGCGGTAACTTTACATTTTGGCTTGGTGATACCAAGGAGTCATTGATCACAGAGTAATAATTATACTAAATGAATTAGTGGATCTGCTGTGTTGTGGCATTTTGCTGTTGCTTAAATCAGCACAAATGCTCAGAGTGATCATTATCCTTTAATGAATTCTTCTGCTTCTAATGGAAGCTGTCTCTTTCAAGATGTCAATTTCATGAAGCACAATGCAAGAGGCAACTGAATGGCTTGTTAATATCGAAAATGATGTGAATCTTAGGTTGTTACCAGGAGATAGAATAATGAACACCACCTTAATCAACATCTGGATGTTCCTCCTACTTTCTAAAAATATAACCTGTAATTATTTATCAGTGGACAACTTATTGATTGAGAAATATTTATCGATTAGAAAACCAAGGAGCACAAGATGTAGTAGTTCAGTGCATGGTTTGACTGTATTTCTCTTTGCACGCCACTGCTGATTATTTGCACAATTGAAATGTGATAAGTGGTTGGTTTGTCATGCAGAACTTAGCAGAACACGCATCTTCAAGTAGGAAATAAAATGTGGTTTAATCTGCTTAAAGAGAGAACTGAAATGGAAACCATGACTAACATCTGCAGTGTGATTGGCTTGCAAGTCTCAGTTTGTTAATTTATTTTGAAGAAGAAATGGCTTTTGATGTGATGAAGAGGAACTTCATTTAAATGTGTGGAATGTAAGAAGGTACAAATATTGAGGGCAAAGATGATGAAAGAATGAAGATGGGGAACTAGATAGAGACATGTCTTTGGATTGCATGCAACACTTGTGGCTATGACAAAAATTAATTAGACAACTGCAGCATATTCAGAGCTCTGCTTTGTGAGTCCTCACTAAGAGCTACAAAATGGACCACATCAGTCCAGCTCTGAGGTCTTTACGCTGGCTCCCTGTCCATCATAGATGTTAATGTTCTGCTCCTGATCTATAAAACTCAAAAATCCAAATCTGTAACGTTTCTGTTAAGCTTTGTATTTTACTACTTGATCATGTTTTCAGCACTGTTTTAAATTTAATGACCTTAAATCTAATGACCAATCTTTTTCCCTTGTTTTTCATTTCAAGTGACCCCTGCGCCCCGCTGTAATGCTTTTAATGTTTCATGTCAAGCACTTTGAATTGTCTTGTATCTGAAATGTGCTATACAAACACATTTGCTTTGCCTACTGGCTTGAGTTAAGTGGGTGTATAAATGTCCATACATGCTGTGTGCTCGTGTGCGGACGTTTTTGTGAGTGTTAATGCACAGCCTTTGTTGATGAAAGAAAGCAGGTCAGCAGAAAAGACCCTATGGCATAACATTCAGTGAAGCGTTCAGGCTCTTCCTCTCACTGACCCTGTCCCTCTTTTCATTGTCGCCAGTTTTATTCATGCGCTTATTGTCGGCCCCCTTCTGACGATTTTTCTCTGTCCTTTTTGCCACGCCTGGCTGTTCTCTCCACACCTAAGTTGCATGCAACACCTTTTCCTTCGTGTTGCTCACTGCACTGCTGCTCTACCACGGTCCTTTAGACCAGTTTCTGTGTATTGATGTGTGTGTAGAGCATTTGTGATACCTGGTAAATCCCCTTAGCGCCTGCTGCATTTTTCTCCTGATGAGCAACTCTGCAAAAGCAATCACTGCTCTTGAAATGTTTCTCAGTGGTTGGCCCACCCATCCTCAAATATGCAGGGAGCGGGGAAGAGTAGATGATACATAATTGAGAGATGTAATGATGGGTGAATTTTGACTGTGTTGATGCAGTGACTGGATGTCCAATTTATATCTTTTACTCTTTTTTGACAGTGTTGCTTTACAGAAAGTAATGTTTAAATCACATGCAAAAACAGACGGATAAAGCTTCTGTGTAGAAGTTTACAGGGAGTTTTATTCAAAATATTCCTGATTTACTGTTTTTACAGTGAGGTTTTTTATTACAGCTTTCAGAAGAAGTGAGCAGCATAGCAGTGTAGACACAAGTGTTATTCATGTTGTCACTCTGGCTGCCTGCTGGGATGCGCCACATGTCGTACCATGCCTCCAGGATGCCAGCCGCACCAACCACTCAGTCAAAGACTGGGGCCAACATGCCTGCCCTGGCATCACTGCACTGCAGTTTGTTTGCCCAACAGAACAAGGTTGCTTGTTTGCAGTCACCCTTACTCTTTAGGCCATATGCTTGCTCATGCTTATCTACACGGTGCCCAGTTTTGAGTGTTATTTCACTATGGTCTTGTTCCCCTTGGGCAGATAATGCCACTCGTTGCTCTTGGCATCCTTAGTGTCCTTATGGCACCACTATTTTCAAGCCTGGTCACATATTGGCCCTTACTGGTGCCCGGTTCTAGCCTTTGGGAATTCTGTTACTAAATAGTGTCTGTTGTTGAATCATAAGCTGATAATGCTAACTGACATCTGAAGAGTGCAATTTTTTTCTTTTTCTGGTGGCCTCTACAGTAACTATAACATGCTGTAGTGATACATTACTGTTGATGAAAACTGATTTCCACAGATAAGACAGACACAACAGTTTGCAGCCAATCTGAAATATTTAATCATGTCTGATTGCAGCTAACAGTCTGATTAAAGCAGTTTAAGTTTTGATAACATCCCAAAGTAATCTGCCACCCTGACTCTTGATGGGGACAGTTGTATCTCTCAGATACAGCTTTTTTTTTTTTTTAACCAAGTAGAAACTTTACATAGCGGATGTGTCTTTATGTTGATAGGCTGACACAGTTTAAGTCCTGTGGTTGGGTTATTAACCCACACATTTCACCTCCACACTCATGTCTGCCTTTATTTTCTCTTAAACTGACAACCAGAGCATCATGAGTAAAAAACGGATATGCACACCACCATGCTGTGAGAGAAATGAAGCCAGTTTGTTTGATCCTTAGTTGCTTTTGTTTCACGTAGACTTCTACTTTATATTATTATATTATATTTAATGTCATTGACCTCTGTCGAGCTTATATTTTTCTTAAGATTCGCATAACCTGTTTCTATGTTCTTATTGTAAAAGAATTATACACTTTGATAACTATTTTAGCTTGTTGCATGAAAGTGATTAAATGTTCTTTGCTTTTTCTAAACCCGCGTAGCTTACTTTCTTCAGCATCTGGGTCAGCCCCAGTCTGTATGTCTGGGTCTTTTTTCTGTTTTAATACCCTAAGCGGGCTTGTCTGCTTGTCTGAAGGCAAAATGTATGTCACCCAGTGTGAAGCACACATTTGTTGGTGGGGGGCACCCTTGGTAGACATGCCCCAGTGATATGTTGTGGCTGTCTCTGGTCATAGAAGGACATGCTGTCGGTCTGACTCTGTTCTCCCCTCATGACGCATCGTGTCGGAAGCCTGGGGTGGAGTGTGTGTTACTGCCACTTTATCAGGCACGATGTATTTGTTACATGCATGGGTGTTCTCATTAACCATTTATTTAGGCTGCTCAACAGTTTTGCATGTTGGTTTCTAACCGCTTTTGATGAGTTGGTCTTGATTTGACCACCGTGTGTGACTCTGTTTTTTAAAAGAAAGTTGTCTGTGGTCTTTTGATTCACCGCCTGCAGCATCTGCTAATATGCCGGTCCAACTAATAATCTAGAAAATCAATTGTCTCAGAGGAAAGAAATCAGTTAGATTACCAGTAATTACTCTCCCACTGCCATGTAGCAGTTACCACAGCAACAAAGAAAGGTCAATTAGGGTGGAATTTTAACAGGAAGCCCTCCTGTCATTCCTCACGTATCTCATCTTTTTCCTTCCAAGCTTATCATTGTTCCTGACTTATATCATTCCACTGTTCTCACGCTCATCCCTCTACACTTTCCAAGATGTCCCATCAGTAAATACTGTATGTGTTGAAGCTTGCTACTTATACTTATCTTTTTAAATGTAATGTCATATTTGGTGTTTTCTATTCCCTCTCTTTCTCGTATTTCTTTAAATCTGAAGTTGCCGATTACATCAATCAATGTTACCTCTCATTTGTTTTGGTTGGAACAGATGTAAACCACAACTGGATCATACATCACCAGTCTTAAACGTGTTAGATTACCAGACCATGAAGAGGGGAAACCCAGAGAGAGAATTAGGGGAAGAGGGTGAATCCCAAAGAGACTTTACACTGAAAATGCAGATATCTTTAATTTTTTTCTCATAAACACACCATCATAAGTTTGTTTCTTTTCTCTGAGCATATAGTAATTTATTCTGAAGCATTAGCATGTCGTGGTGTGTTACAGGAGCGAGTCTTTTCTCCCTTTGGACATTACCGTGAGATTTTTATTTGGAAAGTTGATTTCACAACACCTTACAGCACAGAATAAATGCTGCTGTTGTCTTCATTCCCATAGAGTCTGACATACTGCTCCTTCACAAATTAACAGAAATACTTCCTTTCCTGTCTGCCAATGCAGTTATTCGCTTACATAAATTGGGGTTTTGGAAATCATATTGCATAGCATATCTGTAAAAACAAAGACTGTGTGAGAACAGAGACTCTCCAGTGGGGGATATATATAAGAGGATATTTTTGCTCTGCCTGTATTGATCATTAAACTTTCATGGATTCAAATAATAATTTTGAAGGAATGGAGTTGCTGTTCAATGTGATATTTATGTGATGTTTAATGTGATATTTAATTTAAGCTGTGAAATATTTCACATACTGTAGTAAACATCTTACACTATTTATACTAACAACTAATAAACAAGAAGCATCTGGGTTGATGGGAGACTTTGCTTTTTTTAACAGTTACTTAAAGGGGAAGTTCGGTATTTTTCAACCTGTACCTATGTTGTAACATGCTATACGATCATTTACACACCCAGACGGTTGTGGCGCAACTCGAACTCCTTAAGAAGAGATTGATATTTACACATGATCAGCATATATCCATATAATGGGCCCGTTCGGGGCAAGAGCCGCTCGGCTTCTAAATAAGGGATTATCTGCCACAAAACTCCTTCATTTTATCAATGTATTGTTAGCAAATGCTAGTCTGATCCCTCCGTGATCTGGATGCAGCCTGTACATCTTTTGTTGTTGTCATTCCGGGGTAATTTGAAGCGTCTTGCGCTTCCCTGTGGCAGCGATTACGTCACTACCATGCGCCATGGTAAAAGGGTGAATTCACTCCGTACTGTGAAACTGTCGGCTACATGCTATTTTTACTATTTGGAAAACATAAAAACGGACCATGTTGCTATTATCTTAACAAATAGCAGACTGTCTTACAGTACGGAGTGAACTATGAGTGAATTCGCCCTTTTGCCATGCCGCAGCCACATGGTAGTGACGCAATCGCTGTCACAGGTAAGCGCAAGAGGGCTGAAAGTTTAGTTTAAATAGTGTAAGATGTTTACTACAACAACAATGAAAATACGAGCTGCTAGCAGGTCTCGGAGGGATGGGAATAGCATTTGCTAACAACACATTGGTAAAATGAAGGAGTTTTGTGGCAGAAAATGCCTTATTTAGAGGCCGAGTGTCTCTTGCCCCAAACGCTCCCATTATATGGACATATGCTGATCACGTGTAAATATCAATATCGTCTGAAGGAGTTCGAGTTGCGCCACAACTGTCTGGGTGAGTAAATGATAGTATAGCATGCTACAACATAGATACAGGCTGAAAAATACCGAACTTCCCCTTTAAGGTACACCTACATAAGATCGATTAACACTGATAAGAAAAACTTTCTACAACAGTCATGCTGAGAAGGAATCCAGTTGAACAAGAAATAAAGGTGTTTATCAGTATCTCAAAGCTTTTTAGTACCATAATTTATAGTTTTTTTGAGTTTTGGGAAGGTTGTTAATTTTTTTTTGGCACAGTCCACTTCACTCGACAGAAATTCTGACCATGACTTGCCAGAATGTGTTTGCCCGATCTATATTTTCCTAATTTAGCAATGCATTTTGGAGCACCTTAACCTTACCATGCATATTTCTAATCCACCCATATTTTAAATTTCCAAAGTTTCACATGTGAGAGCAAAGTAGAAGAAAGAAGGGGGAACTGGGTCTTGAACTTGTGGTGTCTTATCTCCTCACAACAACCCCTCTTCTTCCATACTGTGTCTAACGCTGTCTGTCATGGCTAGGAACGTGCACATCTTCATGTGACGAGATAGACAACATGGCCTTGATGGCATTTGGACATCAACACCAACACAATCAAACACATGTGGACTGCATAAGGAAAAATATTACGCTTATTTAATATTTGTATTCAAACTGACACATTTATTGTGTAGCCGTTTTTTTCTCTATTGCCTTATGTGCTCAGATTTTCTCCAGTTCCAACACTCCGACCAATGCAAAGGGTTCAAAAGTACGGGGTCCCGTGCTGTGTGCATCCCTCCATCTCACTTTGCATGTATCTCATATCACACTTGACTGAATGCCAAACCAGATTGTCAGAGTGTAACCTCATAAATTTTGTTTATGCATGCACTGATGCTGTGAAACAGGATGTCATGCTTGCTCCGTCTCTCTCTGTGACAATGTGCATTTGGTACTGTCTCTTGGAACAGCATTTCTGAGCTGTGCAGGGCGTTATGGCACCCTATGTCATGTTTGCTCATTTTGCTTTGGATATTATATCAGCAGGGTGACATGTTTATTCTCTCCCTTCTGTTAAACTTCCACCTCACCCCATCTACCACACTATCCCCCCTCCACTTTATTTCTGTCATCTGTGCTTTCTTTTTTTTTCCTTGTTTTACTTTTTTCTGTCCCTCTTGAATACCCTGACTGCGTCCACCGTCCTACAGCCTCCAGAGTGTTTGACAACATTCTGTGTGCACGCTGACAGCAGTATAGAAAAAGTGATGAGGGGAGACATTTGTTACGACTGAGCCTCGGACAATTTAGCCATGTTTGCTTAATTGCAGAAAGGGCTAGCACTGCCAGGCCTTGGTGTGGGTGGCAGTCTTGATTTGCTCAATGACTCATTCATAAAGGGCAGACAAATAAAAGCAAAGTGAAAACAGAGAAAATCTAAGCCTGTCACTGTCACTATCCGCACTGTCTCATGCTGAATCTCTCCACTGTTCGAGCCCTGCATGATGCACTTTACAGTGATCTCAGTAGTGCGAGTGTGTGCTGTGTGTGAGCACAGGAAATAGACTTTTTTTTTTTCTTCTCTTTTTTTGCTGCTGCCTTGTAGTGTCAGGCTCCCATTTGTTAAACGGCATTAAAAGAGATGACACACACTATTTAGTCTAGGTAGGAAAACCGGGCAGAAAGAAAGTGTGCGTCTGTGTGCATGGTGGAGTTTGTGAGAGGTCACATGAGAGGAGGAGTGACACAAAGTGAGAGAGGTCCCTGGGGCTTCGTGCATTGTGCTAATGTACGTGCACAATAGGCTCTTTGGATGAGACTTCAGAGCCAGTGAACTGCTCCATTTAGACTTAGCTGACCAGGCTTTGCATCACAGAAGCTGAACTTTTATCCACTCGTTCTCTAAAGCTCCTCATCCTGCCTCGCCATCCTGTGCCGTACCTTTTTATATGCCCCCAAATGTCCACTTGTCCATCCAGACTCTTTTCACAGACCCGGTGGAGGGGGGTGGCGCAGCGGTAGTGGGGGGTCCACTTCACATACTGGACTAAGAATAGTTCAGTGACTCTGCGAGTGAATTGCAGTCTTGTCCGTCTCCCTCATGCTGCATTCCAGAGTAGGAGGCTTGAATATGCTTCTGCCATCGCTGACCGACCCCCGTGCTCTGCTGCCCTCGCACAGTCTCTCATACTAATACACACTTCGTGGTGGTGAGACAAGATGTGGACTTTCCCTCATTAACTATATTCAGTGGCTGGATGGGGCGAGATAGACAGAGCGGTCTAATTGGGCAGAATGTAAAGAAATGTGCCAGATGCTAAGGTCTATAAATGTGAAAACAGAGCCATGTTTTAATTGCATATCGTCTAATCCTCTTAGACCTTTTCATCCTGATTTGCTCTGCCTTCTAACTGGTCTCTCATAGCTTTGATCAACCCAGCAAGACAACTGATAATCCCTTTTTGACCATTTCAAAGTGATTCACACAAAAAGAGAAGCAAACCAACAGTTTTTCTTCTATGGAAATGTGAAAAGAACAAATGATAGCAAACAGTGGCACCCCACCCAAAAGGCATCTCAGTTTGATTACTGAGTGGAATGTCAGTGCAGGAATGGGAATTAGCCAGTTTCTCTATAGCTGAATGTGGAAGTAGTGCAAATGTCAATCTTACTGGTCTTCAACCACTTGCACAGCTATCAGTTGAAAATGAGGCTGGCAGTGCACAGAGGGTCCACTGACTGACATCTGCAGGGGCTGCGTTTCTCTTGAACCTCTTTTATTATTTCTCTGGTATTCATTCAAGCTGATTTATGATTTCAGGCAAGATGCTTTTCCATTATGAAGAAAGAAAAGGTAGCTACAGTAGTTGTCTGAGACAAAGCTAGAATACTGTACTTCATGATACGTTGGAGTAACATTATCTGTTACTCTAATATCAACTAATGTTTGCTGTAATATTTGAACTTGTTCAAATGTATTTTTTTAAACTAGCAATAAATAGATTTTAAAGACAGTTTCCATGTCTTTTTTTTTTTTTTGCTATCTTTTGGATTGAGTTACTTGTATCCAGGCTTTTAGCTAAACTGGATGAACATACCGATATGAGAAAAGTATCAAACAAAACCACATGGTAGTTCAACCTTAACTCCGTAAGTCTTTCTGAGTTATTATGACCCCCGTGACTATATGGTCAATGCGGTCTGCCATGTATCATCTTTATACATCTGCCATCTGCTGTTCTGCCAAGTGACATCGATTAGGCTCAAAGATCCCAGCGTATACTAACACACAGAGGTGTCTCTTTGTCATGTGTCCCACAGGAAACGTAGCCCAGAGCCAGAATACTCCGAAACTGAGGGTAGTAAAGGTGGATAAACAGAACAAGAATTATGTTAGAGCGCAGCAGTCCGGAGTAATGTTGTCTTATCTTCCATTTAGAGGCTTGCTACAGTACATGCCTGTGTTGTCTTACTGCTTTATTTATCTCTTACTTTCCATCTCCTTGTGTTTTTGCTGTGCATTCATTTTACAGTAGGTGCCTTAAATGTCAGCCACAGGGCTGAAAATGGATCTGCAAAAGAAATAGGAAAAAACAAAACATTGAAGGCAAGATGGAGGAGGGATATGGGTCTGTAAGATAGGGGAAGGGGGTGGATGGGGGTGGAGGAAAAGGGGAAAAGGTAAAGGAGGGTAATACATATTAGATAGCATGCGGAAAAGTCTTCAGTGCAGCTGCGTCCTCTTTCTAAACTGGGACCTCAGGGAGATGAAGCAGTGCTGAGTGGGCGTCTGGTAGCTTGTTAATGCTGGTGTGGAGGTTACACAGAGGTTATATGTGGGCTTTGTGTAGGTGTCAGATGTAGGTGTCATGTATGATTTATTATAAAGTAAGCAGTCAAGTAAGATTTTTTTCACAATAATAATATAGTACACTGTGAATTGCAAAAAAATTCTTCCCAAAATCAAGCTTATGGTCTATAATGTTCATACGCATAGTAACATGTTACCACAGGATCCATTATACTGGTATGTATTTCTGGCATGACTGTATAAAAGTAAATATTGGCTTGGGCCTTATTCGAGATTAATATGCCAAGTTCAGAGTAAGGACACATTTTTCAAGCCAACAGAGTTGCAGGAAACAGAAATCATTAGGGATAATTGTTTGAGGAATAGTTACGGTTTCCTGGTGTCAGTGGCCCAAACTTGCAATAAAAGTAGAATTAAGATTTGGAGGTTTGATTTGGACCAAAAAAATCCCAAAGCATTGGAAGAAGATCATTTTACCTGGAAACAGGAAGCAGGAGAGGTCTAACAGCTGTTCTGAGACAGGAACAATGGCTGCCGTACTATACCATACTCTCTCCAATTAGATCATGTTTTGATAAACGCTGCCAAAACCCCCCTCTCAGCCCTCCAGTGAAGACGCTTTTTTATTTCAAGAATGTTCTTTTTCTGTGGTGATCAAGGACGATCAAATGAACAGCTGTTTTGGTTTTTGAGCCCTTATTACCTTACACCTTACTTAAATGAGCTGATATTAGCTGATGCTTTGCCAGTGTCCATGTTAGAAATTCTGTAAGATGGCAACTATTGCAAAGTGTTTAGTGTAGAGTACGTTTGAAAGGGTGACCTCAGCCCTCAGACCCGAGACAGGACAGGAGGGGGAGGGAGGAGCTAACGGCAGGGAGATGTGGAGAGCTGCCACGTGGGAGAGTGAATTAATGAAGCACCGTTTCTGTGACAGAGAGTGTGTGTGTGTCAGCTGTTCTTTCTATGGCTGCTTTTCATGTTTCAAAAGTTAGATTTTTCTCCCGTTACGCTTTTTTTCATGCAGGTCGGACTCTGTAGGTTAAGGTCAGCGTGAGACAGCCAGGTGAAGTCTCTGCAGAAGTGGAACAAAACGGACCAATAACATATTTACAGCATCATAAGTGTAAAATGAGCCTGATTGTAAGATGCACTGCAATCTAGATGGCTTATTTCATGGCAGAATTACACCTATTGTTGAGTGTGACACCAATTCTGCCATGTACATTACTCCATCTTTATTTCTAATTATACTATAAACAATAAAAATAGAATAAGACGTTACTTTTTACATACAGTTTACAGCTGCAGTTAAATTACTCTCCTACTTTCCTCTCAATGAGCTTCTGTCAAGCTCTTTTTGATCTAATTTGCTGCCAGATTTTCTCTGATTTTACAATAGAGGTGGTCCTCTGACTGGCATGTACTGTATATAAGTTTTTTTTTTTTATGTGTCTGGAGGTGGAACAGACTTTTACAGCTCTTTGGATGATGAGATGAAATGACAATGAATAAAACTGAGCTCCTCTGTTTTTTACTGCTTTCTGTTCCGAGTTTTGGAATGAATTTCAAGGGGGAAGTGAATCTAAAGAGAATTAATGGAAATTCTTTAACGATGCCCTCCTTTCCCGGCAGTTGTTACTCATGTACTGCCCCTCTCCCATATTCCCCATCTCATCTCCCCTCTCTTGCCCCTTCCCCCAACATCCCTGCCTCAGGACTTAAGTTCTAGTTAAAGACATTTTAATAGCTTCCTTTTCTAAACAAACCAGCTGCCAGGAGATCAGATAGTATCTCTGGCACACAGCGCCTCCTGCAGGTTATTCATCACAGTCATAGCGGCGAAGGCGAAAGCGACACAGTGAGGGGACTGGTACACGAGGAGGCACTCCCTCATCGTTTATGTACACTGCTGTGTTGAGTCCTCAGCACTAGATGGCATTGGCAGTGTGCTGTAGCTCAGCTCTTCCTGTTGCCTCCTCTAGGAAGGAGCTCAGCTCTGAATCACTGCCCAAAAGCACACACACGCTCTTCCTGTTTTGTCTGCACTTTGATATATGATGAAATCGCCTCACAGTAGCGGTGCATGATTGCTCATCTTTGAAATCATGATTTTGATAAATAATTTTGCATAGCTTCTCACAAGAATATTGTTCTATTGTTTTGCAATTCTGAATGAGGGACATCTTTTGCAACATACCAGGTACTTGGAACTAATGTAATCCTGTTGTCTGCAAGCAGAAGTGCAAAATCAAAAGCAGCATTTCCCATGAAAAGGTTTCAGATTAATAAATACACAAACAGTTGTACTACAATTGGGTTGACGCTGTGTATTTCTACAATCGTGGCTCACAGTGTCAGTTTACACCTTGCCTCTCTTCCTGTTTGTGTGAGCTGGTGTGCTGTGGTGATACATCCGCATGCTGAGGTTTTACACAGAACAGCTTATCAGAACTACTTAGAGACAATAAAATCATCACTGGGATGATGGGATGTTAAAAATTCTGGTATTAAATAAGGTAGTTAATGCAAGTTAATGGTGAGCTGCTTATCTTTCCACTGCCTACTATATGCAAAGAGCCTCTTTCCTTTAGTTTCACCACTTATCTAAACAACCTTTGCTGAAGCATAAAGAGACGATCACAACAAAATGTAGAAATATCAAACACTGAAGATGCTGATTTTTAAGGCTTTTTAATCTTTTCTACTGTGTATATTTGTCAACAGAGGACCTGGAGTGCTGTGCTGTTTTTTTTTTTACAGTCAGTCAGCTTCTGGAGTACGTCAGAGAAAACCACTGTATGCAAACAGAGAGAGAACACAGGCGTAAACAGAACGAGGTTGACATTGTTGCCCACTTGTGGCTCCATATTTGCCGGAGCACAAACTGCAGTCTGCTGAGCACCCAGCACTCTTGTGTGGCAGCATCCTTCCTGTTGTGGTTACCATGGGAACAGGAGAGAGTTTTCCCAAGTAAACCCAGTGGAGATCCACACCACATCAAATACTGCTGCCATGAGTCAGCCTCCGGCTCTACAGGGAGTCTAACTATAGCGGAGCGAACTGCTTACAAGGCAGTGTGCAGGAGTTTTAATGGATTGTGGTTTTCTACTTGGCCTAGTTGGCTTGGGCATTCTAAGTCTGCAAATCTGCTTATGTTTGTCCTTCGCCTTAATGGTTGACCTACATGCATCATATGCAACATGCACTCTCATGTTAAAACTTCTGCAAAAGTTGACTATAAAACTACTTTTGTCATCTTAAGCGTTGTTCAGGAGAGAAACTGTTCAGCTGGGAGCAGAAGGATTATAGGGACTCAAGCTCCACAGCTGGAATATATTAACTCCACAAATGATGGGCTCACTCTACCCCGCACACCCCACTGATGTCATCTTTTACAGAGGTTTACTTGCACACAGTTTAACCCCGGTCACACTCGAGCAGAAGCATGCAAGCACACCTACACACTTAGCAACAGTGCACACATACACATATATATTTGACTGATTTATTTGATTGTTACTATTGTTTATTACTAATAACTGAAATAGATGCTGATAAGTGATTATATTTTTAAAAAAATCGTTTGGACATTTCTATGAATAAGTACTTTTCACTTGTATGCATAATACACACACTATTTGTTTTTATATTTACCTTTTTTTTTAAAATGTATAGCCCATTTAATAATGCCACCAAATGATTATTGCTAGAAA
>JBBDHI010000009.1:15860710-15871013 GCA_037177115.1 Craterocephalus stercusmuscarum | reverse complement strand
CTGCCACCAAATGATTATTGCTAGAAAATTATTATTTAAAGATCAGTGCTCTTTAATTTAAATATCTGTGTTTATTTACAACTGCTCATCAACTACATTAAAACATTGCAGGTCCTTTCCAAGCTGGACTTTCCTCTTTTTCCACTTTGAAACAAGAAGTGAAGTGTGTGTTTTTATCAGTGCCAACGAAAAAACAGAAGCAAGCTCTCTCCTAGTAACTGTGCCTATACATCCATCTTAAACCACATATGAATTTTAGAGAAAAGTTTCAAATCTTCCAGCGGACTACTTGTACACGTTAGAACGTAATTATCATATGCACATATATGTGCAGCTTAAATACAGAAGGTTTCTTTGTGCAAAGCTAAAGGAACAAGAGCTTGTAATACTAAAAACTAAAATCAGAAGGTCAAAAAGAAATACGTGGCTGTCATGTATTTTACCCACAAGAAAAAGTTTATTGAAAACTTCAGTATCTTTTAGATTTAAAAAGGCCTCATTTAACATCTGTGGTTCATCCAAACATCACTAGAACTAGACTGCTAGGTGCCAGCCTACGTCATGCCCTTGGGCTGCTTTTACCAAACAAGAATGTGTGTGAAAGTGTGAAGGACGGCGCACATGGCCTGTTTCTCTCACCTAATATCCCTCTTCCACATTATCCAGAGCATTCAGAGAGTGTTTTTGTCCCAATCGGAGATCCAAAATGATTAAAGACCATCTACCATGAAGCTCTGAAATCGTACATTTTTCTGTTTACCTCCGTTGCGCCTCTAACAGTTTTACATTCACCTGAATGATAATTTTTTGAGTCTAAGTGCTTGCAGAACTTGGTACTGAAACTAATATGTATTACTTTTAGATAAGATAAAAGTAAATCTGAGCTCTCAGTCGGAAGTCATATGTGGAAGAAATGAGGTCTATAGTCAGTATTATAGAGTTATTATGAGTCTTAAAGACTTGCTGTTATATACAGAAGGAGTCTAAGTTTCAGTTATCAGCTGCCTCTTCATCATTCTGTCCCTTCTTGCTGAGTCTTCACACACTATTTGGTCCTATTAAATATTCACATGGATTACAAAGATCTAACTATTCACTATGGTCATATGACTTGCTCTGACATTGCTTTAGAAAATAAACCACTACACCGCAAACCATCATTCATCATATAAGAATAAGACTAAAATAAATCCTCTTTTCAGAATGGGAAAAAAAGCTAGCAGATGGTGTTTTGATTCTGAGAATCACACCGATAAGAATCTTGATAATGATCTAAATGTTGGTGGCCATAAAATAATTGCACTGCAATAATCGGCCATTCATTCAAACTTCTAAAGAAAAATAGTACAATTTATCTAAGATCATTTCAGCTGCATCCAAACTCATTCTGAAAATCATTTATAGTTTTATCTAATCACCTCTTTCCAAAATCTGTTAGGTGAACACCATGATGCAACCGGAGTGCAGGGTTGGGATAGAACATGCTCACAGCAGCCCACATGATAAACTTGTATTTGGCAACACTGAGGGCGGGCGTGCTGATTGAGACTACCACGAACACCACGATAGCTATGTGACATGGGAACTTTGCTGGCAACGCGAGGACATGTTTGTGTGGGCATATTTGCATGACAGGACTATTGTGGAAGCCTGGCATAAAAACAAAGCCTGTCTCTGTGGTTTCTGTGTCTAATAGCTGCTGTTGTAAAGCATGTTACACTGAGCACCCTTTAGTGAGAAGCAGTGAATCTGGAAGCAGAGAGGGGATGTGGAGGAGGTAGTGATGGGTGCGGTTAATGTTTCTCTTTTTTGTCCACTCTTTATGTTTATGCACTGGATGTATGCCCCATCAGCTCCTACTGAGTCGGGCATGTTAATATTTGTACACTGCGGGGGAGGGGTACGTGCCATTCTGCACGTGTATGCCTGTGTGTGTCTTTCTCTGTGTGTGTTACTTTACATAGCTATATAAAAGTGTATTACAATAATGAACATGCATGTGGGTGGTGGGTGGGATTTTCTGCCACTGACATGGACACTAAATACCTTAATCGTGACCCAACAACATCACCATGGTTACCTCTTGCTTTCTGCAGGGACACAAGAGTGTGCAATTATGTGTACCTACTACAGTATATATTGTGTCTCCATTGTAAAAAATTCTGAGGCCTTTAAAATGATTCATACAGCTAAATTAGTTTGATAAATATGTTCCTCTGTGTTCATTACATTCTATTTTAGTGTTATTAACACCTACAATATTTAAAAACAATTGATTTGGAGGGTCTATGGAGTCTTAATTTCTTTAATATAATTTTTTTCTCAAAATGAGCAAAGCCAATAACTTTTAGTGTGACTGATACAAAAATCCAGTTTTAAAAAGGAGGAATATAAACAGAAAATATTGTATAAAATGTGACAATGATAGCAGCTGAGATAATCTCAGTCTTACAACAACCTTGAATTGGATGAAGCAGGTAAAACATTGACTGATGTTCACAGAAGACACTGATCTGTAATGAAAGGAGTGATGCAGGTAGAAGAGAACCAAGAGAGGTGGAGGTGTGAACCTGGGAGAAAAAGGAATCAGCCAATAAAGGCATTCATGAATGAGAGAGGGGCGGGTGCAGTGGTAAACATGCGAGGATTACAGATAGAGAAGGTAGATGCGTTTAGATTTTAGTTTTTATGTGCAGCAATTTGCACTGAAATTAGTTCTGTACGAAAAGGGCTTTATAAATTTGATTAATCGATTGATTGATAAATATCTAGGACCAACCAATCAAAGCGAGAGTGAGGAATAAGGCAAGGTGGAATAGGTGCAGACGAGTGTGGCAGAGTGAAAGCTGTCAGAGTGGAAAGTAAAAGGTTTAGAAGATGGTCTTGAGGGCAGTAATCATGTCCAGTTTGGAGATGGTGGAGTGAACAGTATGGACAGTGGAAGAGAGGCAAAGCTATGACTGAATATGTGCATAGAATGGATAGCAGATATATTAACAAAAAAACAGGAAAAACATGAGGAAGGTCAATTGATGTAATAAAGGAGGATATAAAGATGGTTAGTGTGACAGAAAAAGATGTACTGTAAAGGATGAAATGGTGGCAGGTAGTCCACTCTGGCAGCCACTTAAGAAGAAAACAAGCATATGCCCAACTCATGACTATACTTCCTGAATGCCTACAGTAAGCATATTTAAGCCAGTTTGTGCATTTCTGTAATCCTTACTCTTTATGGTGATGTCTGTTTTATTCTCTTCATTTGGGTTTTGTGATTGCTTATATCTTGTTTTCTTGTATGCACTCAGAAAAGTACTGAGATGCATCAAGATGCAGTTTCCAAATGACATGGGTTCTGCACAGATCAGTGGGAGTTGATAGAAAAATCTTCTTTCCTTTTTAAGAAACAGTGGGTTATTGAATTGTTTTCCATAAATAAGCCCATCTCTTGCTAATTATATTGTTATATTGAAATACGATCGAGCTCATTGGGAAGGTATTTTTATTGGGGATTGGTTGATTGATAAGTGTCTCTGCCTGTCTGTGTCAGTCAGCTGGACTGCTTCCACTGCTTTTCATCTTTTATTCTTAACACAGACATGCTGGCCCCAGTGTTTGGAATAAGATGGCAGCAAACATTAAATCAAAGCGGCAAAAATCGTCTTCAAGCATTTACAAGCAATGTTTTTCCTGAGATTTAGATTTTGGCCCTCTCCTAGTTCAACAAGTACAACTGGCAAAGGAAACAAAAGGGGGATTTTATGATGACAAGAATTTCAAATTGCTGCAAAACATATGAAAGTCATTTTCTCCTGAGAATGCTCTTTCTTCTCTTCTAGTGCAGCCATGCTTAGTGAAAATGGAACATGAAGAATAAAGCAACACCAGATGTTATGGTGACATGAGAAAAATTACAGTGGTAAAAGTGAATGTCGCTGCTACTCAGGGACATCAAAAGTGATGTCATGGAATTTTATCCATGGAATACGTCAATGTCCAAATGCCTGTCCGTGTGCTGAACCGAAGCTAGGGAGATTTCAGCTATTGGCTCTCCAGCCCTAAATCACTGCATGCATGCTTCATCTGTAGCCGCCCACTCCCCACTTTCCATCCACTTTCCGTTCAATAGACTCCCCCCTAAAGCCTCACACTCTGCCAGCTTCCACTCTGGAGCAGTGCTGTAGTTAACATACATGCATATGCATAAACACGCAAACACAAACACACTGCATTCACTGTACCCTTGTGCAAAAAAGCAGATGTTTATTTTGACCTAATCAGCTTTCGTCTGCAGAATCTACGCCGTAAGGCTTCAGCGTGTCTTTGCAACAAAATGTGCAGAAACACAAGCGCAGGCTGTAAAACTTTGGAAAGAGCTGGTGTAATTGGAAGAGAAATGGTGAGAGGGCAGCAGAATGAAAATCAGACCAAAAATCATGTCGTTTAAGTGTGTGTGTAGCAGCTGGTTCTGGTCAGCTGACAGCTATTGCAGAGTGTGATTTGTTAGATGAGCTAGGCTGGGCTGAACCACACACAGCTGCAGTAAGTGTGTGTGTGTGTGTGTGTGTGCGTGTGTGTGTGTGTGTGTCTTTTGGAAGAAGAGAGAGAGGGAATGAGAAGGGAAGAGAGAGAGACATTTAGGGCTGCCAGTGTGTCAGCTCAGCAACAGCAACATTAGGAGCTGGAGCCTGGAGCAGAGCAGTCCAGGAAAAGCTGATAAAGCGTGCTGAAACGGACTGCATAGAAGTTAGGCAGCAGGGAGGGGGAGGCAGGATCGGATGGAGACCTGGGTGTCGCGTCGGGTTTCAACGCAACACCAGAGCTCTGGCTGGACCGGGAGCTAAACTCAACTCGGCTCTGATAGACGGGGAAGCACTCAGGTGAAGGGGGCCTGACTGGACCTGAGCGGGTCAGACTGGGAGATCTCAGCAGCGGAGAATGGGCTGTTCGGCCAGTGTGGTCCTGCTCCTACGGTCGGTGGGCGGAGCTGACTGCGGCCACATGTGTTCAAGACAGGACCAGATGTCAGTGGAAGCTGCAACTCCCACACTTGAGGGTTACACCACCACCAAAACACCTCTGACCATCATTGTAATGGTAACCAGCACATCTGCACCTGTAACTGCCAAATGCATGTGTGGGTAGGTAGTTGGGCTACATGATGCTGCAGTGAGCCTGAGTGGTCAAGTGCATCATATTTTTATATACTTAATTGTCAATTTACGTAAGTACGGAAGTTTGTGTCAGTTTGCAGACTTTATCTTCAGCTACTTAACTTTTGTGTACAATTTTTTCTCTCCTTGCCAGACTTTTCTTTTCTTTTTCCCTGTGCCTTTAGTACTGAAGTGAAATACGATCATTGATTTGGGCTTGGTAGATTGCCCTCACAGCTGAGATGCAGAAGGACGGAAATGGAAAGAAGGAGAGTGGAGGGGATGTGGGGTCAGACATGAGGAATCTAGTTTCTGTGGGAAAAAATCTGCTCTCTGTGCATGTGGTCCACAGAGAAGATGATAAAAATAGCAATTTCAACAGAACCCTCATTAATATGGTGAAAGAACTGTTATACGGAGTGAATGAGTGCATGCATGGAGGAAAGCGTGGGTCAGAGAATTGCATGGCTAACATAAAAACACATGCTTGTTTCTACTTGCAGCATTTTCTTGTCAGTACATTATCCATGTTAACCATCTGTTTGGTATCTGAATCCACTGTTCTTTGCCAGACTGTTTTCATTATTCCAAGCAAGATCCCGGTTTCTTTAAGCCCAGTGGAAAAATGTTTGTTTTGGCAGATGAGAGAGGTTTTAACCCCCCCCACCCACCCCCACCCCCCCTACTCCTTTGATTCCCCTCTCCCTTTACCTTAATCCTTAAACACGAGTTCTTCTGGTGCCTGTTTGCTGGTCTTTGGGGTAAACAAAAAGCACGATATGTGCAAAAGCACATCAACCAGCACATTCTTGTACAATTTGCTGATCAGCTTAGGCCAGACTGTCCTTGAAACTACTGCACCTACTCTGCATTTTTCTTGTCCTTGAAAACAGATTTTTTTTGTTTTGTTTTGTCACAGCAGGAGATTCATCATAGTAAATACGGTAAAACCAGTAAAACTCACAGAAAAAAGTCAATCACTATAAGAAAAATGAAATGCAGAAGCAGGGTCATGCCTGAAACGGAGGTGCAAGCATTAAATTAGCATTAACGTCAGGAACAGGCTACCTCTGTGTTGCACTTCCTCATTTAACAACGTAAGCATTAAGAAGCCGAGTAATAAGACTAAAGCAGTTTTGAAAGTCTGAAAAATGCAACAGTATTAATTGATATATTTTAATATTTTATCCTTTTTTTTCATTGTGTGACAGGGCTGGACTCCAAAGAGGCCAGTTCAACACTCCCCCTCTCTTCCTACAGAGCCATATTTTGTTATACATGCATAGATTTGTTCTGTTCTGTTTTGTTTTGTTGGCCTAGTTGGTCATTGCTCAGATCACAGCATACAGTATTTCTCCGATATCAGTATCTGTCAGGCAAAAACAATGGCTCTGCATGCATCTTTTAGAAAAACACAAATTAATGCAGCTCTCCTCTTAAAAGCAGACATTTTGAGAGTAAAAGGGGGCTGAAGCACATGAGTGTCATCTGATAATGACATATTAGTAGCCTCCTTATTCTGGAAACCTTTATGTAAAGTTGAGTATAAATTATACTTTGCTTTTGTGTAGCTTATCAGGATAATCCCCACGCAATGCATTATTGAGACGTTCAGATTATCTCCTGATATTCTAAACTAATAAAGAACTCCAGAAAACATTTAACTGTAATATGTAATCATGTAACGCTCTAACCTGATGCCAGCTGATCGAAATAGTTGGGAGATACACAGTTCCATTGCTGCTTAAGCATCATATGACATTCAGTCATTCGCTATCAGTGCTGCAACATAAAAACAAAATCTTTTTGATTTTATTTGAAAGCTTAGAATTACTTTTGATACTTCATTTTCAGCATTTGGTATATCCTTAACACTTTCAAATAAAAAAACTGAATCATGTGCTTCTTGCCTTGACAAATCATGTTTATTGGATATTTTTTAGTTCAAATGAGAGGAGCACTTCTTATGGTTTTGCAAAAAAGAGAGTAAAAGTGTAGGTTTTTCAATGTAGTCAGGAAACAATCCCTAGAGCCACCTTTTCAGCACTAAGTCATCAAGTTATTGCTCAAGAAGTTAAAAGTAAGTTAGATTTATTGGAAGTATGGGTCCCCATTAGTCTGACTGTGTCTACACCAAAGCCTGTCTTTCTCTAATGATGCAAAGCAGATGGCTTCTGTCTGCTCTCTGCTGTCTCAGCAGCTGTCTCCGTTCCCTTCTGCCTCCCCGTCTTTGCTCCCCGTCAATCTCTTATGCTGTTTCTCTTCTTCCACATTCCTTCTTTCTCAGTTTTTGTCACTCTTGCCTCACATCTTTGCCCAATAAGCTCTTAAATCCGTGCTTGAGCATGACAGCCTATGTACACAGATGTAAAACTAGGATTCCTTTTTTAGCCTTTCTCTTTCTTAGTTGTCTATCGTGAGCATTTTTAACATGTTTGATCTGTTACTTTTTCCTCTGCAGACTCGTGCTCACGGCCATGCTGTCGGTAATCTAGTGTTCCATTTGTGTTTTCCGTACAGCTGTAGTTTACCAACATCAACACCCACTGTTCCTCACCCCTGCTGGGAGTGAGGGAGGGAGAAACAGACACTGAAAGTGGAGGGAGATGCTAAAGGGTGAGAACAAGGGAGTGGGGTAGAAAAAGCGGGAGAGAATCAAAGGAAAAAAAGAACTGAGGGCTGATGAGGATGTTTGATGCGATGGGGAAGCTGAAGAGGAGGGGAAGAGGGGTTCAGCCAGCTGAGGCAGCTGGAGCAGAACAGCGGAAGGATGGAGTGAAGGAAAGAATGAAAGAGGGGCTTATTATTGCAGACGTTACTTGAAGGAGTTTCATTATTATTCAGGGTTTCAGGTATCGGACATCAAAGACTTATTTATTAAAATGTTTTAATTATGAAGACAAAGAGGAGATAGAGATTATGATTGTTCTGCCCTGGACAGTTTTTACCCAGACAGTAAAAAACAGTCTTACCTTGACTCTTGTCATGTCTTGCCTTGTCTCTGGCTCTTTTTTGTTTCCTCCCTTCTGCCAATATATATATTCTAATGGGGTTTTTGCTGAATCCGCAACGAAGCGGGTTTATCCGTTTGTGAGTGTCAGCTCCAACGTAATGCATGCGTCCCAGATGAAAAAGTTGTATATTGTGGTTACTCAGCCTCAGGATGCTGCTGGACTGCGATGGCTCCAAGTGCACAGGATAGATGTGACTGTGCCATCGAACGAGTCTAGAATGAAGACTTTTAAGGTCAAAAAGTTAAAGAGGGTCTTTAATGAATCCAGATGATTAATGCATGGCGCCTTTAATATGTATATATCTACTGGGCTTTCGCCAATTTTCACTCTTTGGCTCCCCCTAATGAAAATTAATTCAGCATCTCTTTTGCATCCTGTTTCTCCTCTGAGCTCATGTCGGCCATTAAAAGTCACTCTGATGTTGACTCTTACTTTTTCTCTTGCTACGCTTCTTTCTCTCTTCCTTTTCCCAAATTTCCTCCGATGCATTTCTTTGTCGAATCAGCCATGGTGCGCATCCAAAACTGTGTGTGTGTTGATATTCCAGACTCCAGACTTCCAGTCTCTGCTTCAACAAACCTGACTCAAATTAAAGGGATACAACGGCCAATGAAGCTCTGCCCAATTACTCATTAATTTGAGTCAGGTGTGTTGGATTGCAGACACATTGAAAACCTGCAGATTCTGTCCCTCAATGACCGGAGTTGGACATCCCTGCTGTAGGGAATCAACGGCTTCAATGCATAATTTTATTTTATGGTGACTTTTGTGATTTTAGAATGAATGTCAGTGTTCCAACAAAACACAAGACAAGCATGAAGTTTAAAGGCCCATTTATGCTTGATGCAGATGACTGATACGCAGACGCATATGTCTTATGCGTTAATTACGCGCATAACTGGGGAGTTTTCAGGCTCCTTGAGTTTTCATCAGTCGATGCAGAAGATGGATACCATCTATACCACTGGAAACCGCGGAGTCAGTGTTGACTAGAAACAAACCAGAGAAGAAGAAAAACAATGGGAAGAGGAAAACTGTAGAAGAAGAATAAAGACAGGGCAAAAACAGTAGAAGTTGCTTTTGAAATAAGGCTCTCCAAGAGTTCAGGGTGTGTTGGGTGGTTAGAGACAACTCTGTAGCAGAGCGTTAGTGCTGCCAACAGGTGTCTGAATTTAACATCACATGGCAGAGTTAATTATGAACTTCCCACCAGCGGAGGTCATCCATAGCAAAAAAAAAAAAAAAAGACGCATGGAAGTATGAGGAAAGTGACGCATGGAAACATTTGTAACAGACGTCACTATTTACGTCCATCATGGAGCATGAATGGGCCTTAAAGGTCAGGAAGTTATGTAGTGTTGTTTTGCAATTTAAAACAAAAAAGTAACCTTTTAGTAATAGGTAGGGTTCACAAAATTGTACTTAGTTACTTGTTTAAGAATTTAAGAATGAATCAGGAACTAATCGGTAGTTACTAGGGATCGCCATAGAAACAAATCAGGACTAATGGGTAGTTACAAAGGAATGCCTAGAATGTCTTCCTTCCTTCCTGGTTTTTTAAATGGGAGTGTCCAATGAAATCAGTCATTACTCGGGCACAGGTTTTTGACAACTTTGAGCTGTTTTCTCACTGGTTCAAAGTTAATATGTGTTCGCCCAGTAAGTACTGGTTAACTTGTTACCCATAAGTTCCTCATTATTTTCTAAGTTATTCCTTAGTAACTAAGCACAATTGCTTTTACCTCGTTGTAAAGTAAAACTAAAACAAACAAAAAAACTTGCACCAACAATTCTCCAGATTTTAATGAATTGTTCAAATAGCATGGCAGCACTTGAGCACTTGTTTTCTGCGTTTTTTTTCACACAATAACCATAGATTATGTTGTCTTTTGTAGCACCATGTCATAACAAAAACATGTCAAGCACTCTATATTTAGCGCCAACAGAGACTACAATTAGTGATGTTCTTTACAATTAGCTTGTCTTTTTTTTTTTTTTTTCCAGAATAAGTCAGTCATTGCACACTTTTTCAATTGAATGGTTCCAATTATTATAAGATATTCAATCCTCCCTCCCCTCCTTACTTATGTGATAAATTGCTAACATGTGCAGTAGCTTACTTTAAATCAGGGGTGCCCA
>JBBDHI010000009.1:15825132-15857164 GCA_037177115.1 Craterocephalus stercusmuscarum | reverse complement strand
TTGAAATAATCTGCCATGCTAATTATATCTTTAATGTATGATTCTGTCTCAGTCATGGAAAAGGCTGTCCTCTAACAGAGGGGGGATTAATAGTGTTTGTGTAGGGAATGTAAAAAAGAAGTAAGCAAGTCATTTTCATGATATTTTCACATATATGAACAGATATCATCAATGTAAGAAAAAATATAAGATGTTATCAAAGTTTACAGAAACAATTTGATTAATGTCAAAAAAATAACACATAATGATGCAGTCATTTTGTTACTTTGAAATACATATTTTCTTATCAATGGTATGGAATTAAATCCTTTTTAAAAAATCTTTCCCTATATCTACACCACCAGTCAAAACCCACTTTCCAATGCCTCCAAACGTTTGACTAGTATTGTATATTATTATCTCTAAATATATTACATTGCATACTAAAGTGTTGCACTCAATGAGCACTTTTGAATTAGAGGTCTTACAGAATGGGAGGTTTCATTGTTGCTGTGGTTACAAAAAATAAACAGTTCATTCTTATGTAAACACCAGCTTTGACCACAGAGGTAAGTAGTGAAAAGTAAGAGAAAGACTAAGAAAAAACAAATACCAGGATCGGTAAAATCTTGTCCATTCACTTGGTTTTACAAGAAAAACTCTAGTGTAAATATGCAGGGACATGCTGTGCATGCATTTGCTTTTGACAGAACTGAAAGACAATCTCATGCAATTTAAATGCAATATCATTTAAAGAAATGACGAATTGCACATGCTTGTTACATCAAATAAAGGAGCAAAATCAGATGTTTTAAAGTTAAATGCAATTTCTCACATGAATGTTAGAGTCTGTTAAAATCTTTATCCAGAAAGGCATTTTTGACAATGTTTAGTTTCAGTGCACAGTTTCCATGTCTGTAGATGGTAAGTACAGACTCTGGAAGAACTTCTGTTTTCAAAATACTTGTGTTTGAAATCAAAAGTTCTACAAAATAAAGGAGTTCACCTGCACATCCTAAAGCTATGATAATGTTATGTTGTCAAGCATGTAGGAGTAAACAGTAACAGGCAAAAATATGGATGGAGTTGCATTAAAAAAAACATTTGCAGTGTATCAGATCATATCATATTACACTGCATCATATTTCAAGGTATTGCATCAAATACTATATGTTGTTGGGTTGCATTGTAGTTTTTGGAGCTTTTTTTGTTGTGCTGTATTGAAGTGCTTGTGTTACATTTGCAGCAGGAGAAGCCGAAAGTGATTGATCCTCTCGACTATGAGGCTGTCATTTCTGAGCTGGGGGATGAGCTGAAGGACGACCCTCTCAGAGACCTGCTCCTGTTCCCTGACAACGATTTTTCAGTAAGTGTGTTTGTGTTCTCTGATCAGGAGGAAATAAAAAATCCTGGTTTAGATTTTAATGCTTGTTTTATGTAAAGTTTAACAGTCACCATTGACAAAATCAACCTTTATTTTATGGGCTAAAACTCCTTGTATGACTTATTATTTCTCCATACAAGAGTCATGAAACACAGCTACATCTCTGTTTCAGTTGCAGCAATTGTAACTTGATCTTAAGCAAAGGGAAGAATTTGAATAACCAGTCATTTGGAGTATTAAAAAAATAATGTTTACAGCAATGAGGCCAATGTCCCAGTTATCAATTTAATCATTATTTGGTGACATTCAATGTGCCAATATTCTCTGCATCATGAAATATTTCTTCAGGTCAATAGCTCATTTTGTTTGGCTCCCTTTTAGCTGTTTGGTCATTATTGCTTTTATTACTGTGCTAATGCTTTCCTGCAGATGCATGTCCACTGCGCATTTAAATGGCCAAATTGGCTACTTCTGAAGGGATTCATTGACTTAATGAGCAAAGAGCTGAGGTTTAAATGCAAGAAAATGGTGGTTCTCATCCGCTTGGTTGCTAAACAATCTGCTTTGATTTCTTTTTCTTTTTTTTAATGTGTGTGGTTCCATACTCAAAGTAAACATGGTTTGCCAAACTATTGATAATGAATAGACTAAATGACATTTACTAGTTTTGCTTCTTTGCCATCTCATTGGTAAAAACCAGAGCTGTGGCCAGATGACTGACTGCACAACATCTAAATCAAAGTGTCTTTAAGATGACTTGTTTTTATTCTCTTCACTTGGAGATACATCTCAGCATTTTGTTCAGAATATGAACATCCATCTGGAAGATTGAATGTTGATTTTCTGTGAAGTGGATCATAAAATCTACTCTCATGTAATCAAAAGCTCCATGATTCATAGGGGTAATTATTAGTTTTTCAGTCTATGCTGAGAAATGACCACTTTAAAACTATTTTCATATCTTTTAATGGATGGAAACAATTTTAAAAGGAAAGTCAAACAAATATTACACCAATAAATTTAATATAATTTTACAGGTATATTTGGAGCATTGAAAAAGTCCTGACAATTCTTCGCCCGTTGCCTACATGAGCATGAGGTTGAAAAAGAGACAATCTATTGCTCTAACACTATATAATTTTGTATTCACAATGACAAAGAGGTTTCCAGTTGGTACCTACAGCCTAATATAGAAATTTAAAAAAAGGGGGAAAAATTATTTGCAAGTGAGGAATGTGTTGGACCGTAATGGGAGTCCAGATCATCTTGAATACTCTTTTACCAAGTCTAGGAAAATATATTATTCAAGAATGTTAAATTTCCGTAATGATAAAATGTCTGACTAAAACCTAAAAACTCTTGAATTTCTTCCTGTGTCGCTCTAATTTACATGTCATTTTCTTTTTAAATGAGCATTGAAGCTTTTTTATGCACTTTCTCGTTGGCTTCCCTTACTGTACGTACAGTCTTCCATCAAACCAGGTCATATTATGTTTAATCTCCTGTTCACGCAGGTTTTTTCATTTTCCCTCACTGTAATTTATCACACGTGACCCTGAACAGGTTGATACGGTGGGTTTGTCAGTGGAAAGATGGATACTTTCTCATTAATATTTCTCAAAGAATATTAGGATCCTATCCTATCCTACAATCCTTTCAAAGCTGGATTCATTTCTTAGGTAGATATCAGGCCAACTCAGACTATGACTATAGCTCATGCATACATTGCTAAGCTTAACATTCCCTGGAAGCTCATTTGACATATTGTTACTCTTCATTTCACATGTAATTCAAACATAAACTACTACATTTTACTATCTTTCTTTAAAAAAAAAAGCAACAAAACCTCTTACTCAATGCTTTTCTTGACCTGGTAATAGACAGTGTTCTACTTCTCCATCCCTGCAGGTATCCACAGTGCCTCAAGAGAGACGAACTCTCAAGTCAACTGTTCCTGAGGGGGCAGAGCTACAGGCTGAATGTCTGCTGGTCAGACAGGTGAGATGTGTTTGACACACACACACACACACACACACACACACAAACACACACACACACACACACAAATCCTCTTGTGAGGACTTAACCTAATGAGTCAACTACGATATTAAATGGAAAAGGTTTTGGTGTGGTAGCTTGTCAGTTTAGGCTATTTGTATTCTAATTTCCTGATCCCAGAGGTGTTGTTTCAGTTACCTGCAAAATTGAGTTGATGCACGCATGTTTCAGGATCTATTTTAGATCAACCAGCCTCAGGCTGAAGATAGTATTTGCAACTGTGGCTGCATCTGTTGGACCTATTTATAATTTGTTATATTATTAACAATAGCCTCATAGCTTCCTGTACAAGTAAATTAAAGAGGACTGTAACGGCAACTTTTACAAGCAAGAAGGTAGGTGTCTCTCTGACTTCCACAGTGCTGATTATGCCCTGTGAGCCAGAGAAGTCATATCTGGAGATGTAAAGATGTCCTTACATACAGATACCTTAAGGAAATATATCAAATCAGTTTATTCAATAATCTATTGAGAGATTTGAATCTTTACATCAGGCTTCTGCCTGTACAGTAGATTAACTCTAGCTTTCTTCAGTGATGGTTTCTGCAAGACAATTTTTATTCATAAAAGCACTTTATGACAGCAACTACTGAACAAAGTGCCGAATATGGAGAAACTGAAACATTAGAAGATGCCATCTGCTTGAAGTCCACATTTCCCATCATTTTTTAACATTGAATCTTTATCCTGTTCTTCAGGCCTGCAAATATTACAACTCTGAGCTTAATGTGGTCCAGTTCAAGTATGATGACTATGCTGGAGACTACCGCCTGCTGCCCAGGTAAGACTTTTTACCATTTTTACATTTGAAACTCTTGTTTTAGTGTTATTTCCAAAACCCAGATGTCAAGACAAGAAAGGCAAACAAGCTGAGGATGCCGTTTTGCTTTAGGTTTGCTTAATTCCATTTGGGATAATAAGATTAAATGCATTGTAATTTGATGTAAAATTCTGCCATCTGATGTAAAATATTGATGCTGATTCAGACAATAAGGAAAACTTTTTAGAGACAAACAGAAGTTGCCTTTGATTCAAGCTCTTTGAAGTTCATTTCAAATGTTTTTCATAGAGCTTTGCTTTGTTAAATGCCTCCCATATCTCTTTTTCATTTTGAAAAAACAAAACAAAACCAACAACCATTATTTAAAAACAATTTAAACACAACAGCCATTTACAATGGTCATTCTTTGAATCGAAATAAAATAAATACAGTAAATAACTGAGCTCTTGTTGCCTCCGCTCTGCTCAAAACAAATAAAGCAGAAATGAAAACAAAGCTTAAGCACTTGATGCTTTTCTAATATCCAGTTGTTACTCCACCATGGGGGAAGTCATGTCTTCAGCAGCATTGGTTGGTTTGTTAGCAACAGAACTTAAAAAGTTATGGACAGATTTTCAGGAAATCTCAGGCATGGATGAAGGAAGAGGTAATTTGGAGTTTTTAAAGAAGTCTTGACTACAGGGAGATAAGGATAATTTCTATATGTTCTATGTTGTATTGGGAAACTATGGAAGATGTGAATTTATGTTTGTTTGACGTTCTGATTTGACTAATGTATGAGTTACTGCTGACAACAGACGTAACCACACTTTATTATTATACTTAGAGTGGAATGCCGTTCCTGTGACTTCTTATCCCCTTAACACCACAGGCCATCTTTCTTGTATAAATAACTTTTCATTGCTTCATACATCCCTTCATTAAGTGACAGTCATCTTGTCAGACATCAGTTTGATCAGTCAGTCTGTGATTTAAATCGGCTTGTCAGTCAACCGGAGTTTTGTCAGTCCCAGTGAGGCTGACCCAGAGCCGCCCTACAGCCACAGGAATGTCTCTTTTCTGTCCCACGGGTTGCCACTGTATTCTTTCAGTCAGTTCACATGACCTCCGAAATGACATCAAGAGTAAACTATAAAGTAAAAGTAGACTTAAACATGAGTTAGAGCAGAAATCTGCTGAAGTATCATTCCATAAAGTTCCCGTGTGATGTCATTTTAAATGTGGGAAACCCAAGCGCTGCGTTGTTTGTTTTACTTTGCTTGTAAACTAGCTGTTTGCTTACAGATTTATGAGGCACGCTGGATTGAAATACCTTCTGGTGATCATAGCACAATAGGAAATTACAGTTAGTTGTTACTGCTGTGATTTGACTTGAGCAGTCTTCATTTGTGCAGCGAGTGGCAGCATTCCTGTGTTGGAGCTCAGCCCAGAATGACCACAATCTTTCAAAACAGGGTCCAACAAGAGATTTGTCGGACAGCTTTTACGGCGGTTCGACTTTTAGCGGAGGGCAGCTCCAGCTTTGTCCTCTACATGCTGCAGCCTTGCTGTCTGCACCTTACAACACACACACACACACACACAAAGACATTTTATCCCAAAGCTCACACACAAAGGCGGCTCTGCCTGTGAAATCAGTGGAGCGGGACTGAACGAGGACTACTTATTGTTGACTCCTGACAGAGAGCGATGGAGCGGAGTCAGCAACCCGCAGTCATTTGCTTTACTCAGATGCATTAACTGAATTCCGGAAATGATCGGATACCCATAATATCTCAAAATCTTCTTTTTCCCTCCCCTTTCCTTTCAGAAAATTGTATAAAGCAGAGAAGCTGCCATCCCAATCCTTCGAGATTGACTATGAAGATGTGGACAAAGACGAGGTCAGTAATGACCTTCTTTCAAGCACTTTCTGCTATTAAACATTACATATTGTTTGTAATTCTTCGTAAGATTGGTTAGTTCATCACAGGTCACTGGGAAATGGTTAAAGAACGAAAAAACGGCCAGTCTAGAGTCTTGAAAGTCTCCGTCTTATTGATCTGCTCTGATGTAGGAGAGGACTGAAATGAATGCATTTGTAAGTGATTGTGTTTGTTTTACAGGATACCACCTCTCTGTCCTCGTCCAAAGGAGGAGGGGGTGGAGGCGGTGGAGGGGGAGGAGGGGGAGGAGGGGGAGGGATTGGTGTGTTTCGCTCAGGCTGGCTGTACAAAGGGAACTTCAACAGCACCGTTAACAATAGTATCACTGTGCGGGTGAGGAAACGTCTGAAGCCATCTCTTGCTTTACATACACACTGTTAGCATCCTTATCTTGAAGTGTTGCCCTTCTTTCATTAGGAAAATGTTCAAACTCTGTTTAAGCTTCAATTTTGAGGACAATAGATGCAAAGTTTAACCAGGACCATCTAAAAGGTTTTTAAGCAAAATTGCCCATGTGGTTATAGCAATCAACATTTCAAGTCCAAAGTTCTCCAGATAAAGCTTCGATGTCATGTTTAAGTTGTCTTTTTAATGTGCACACCAAATGATAAGTTGACCCAGATTGCATATTTGAAACATATTTGTGTTTTGCAGTCATTCAAGAGGAGGTATTTCCAGCTCACTCAGCTGACTGATAACTCCTACATCATGAACTTCTACAAAGATGAGAAGATTTCCAAGGAGCCCAAAGGTTGCATCTTCCTGGACTCATGCACCGGTGTGGTACAGGTGTGTCTTCTTTTATTCATATAGCAAAGCAACATATCACTAGATGTAAAAAGTGCGCTGCAGACCAAGCTTTTTTTACTAAAACTACCCATGCAAAGTAATAAACGAAGGGAACAAACTTATAGAACTGCAAGAATATGCAGATAGAAAACATCTGTACATTCTGTGCAGAGATGTTCTGATCTGAGCTTTACTTTATAAAGACCTGCGTAAGAAGACTCCTGTATGAAAATACACTTCAATTAGACAAAGAGCAAGTATTATCTTTTAAAAGGGGACAGTTTTATAGTTGCAGTGATGGAAATGTGGGCTGTAAGAGTGATCACACGAGACAAAAATAACTTTCCATTAAAAAAGAATGCTTGTAAAATTTCTGCTAAATGAACCTAACCGGGGTTTTATTTCAGAGTCTTGTTTTTTCCTCTTCATCCCTTAAAGAATAACCGCCTGAGGAAACATGCCTTTGAGCTGAAGATGAACGAGGTGACGTACTTCGTGCTGGCCGCGGAGACTGAGCAGGACATGGAGGAATGGATAAGCACATTGACCCGCATCTTACAGATCAGTCCCCACGACGGGCCAGCTCCAGACCGCAAGAGTCTGGACCTCACCGAACATCGACAGGGTGAGATTGGTCAGGCTTTTGTTATTCAGTCGTACACTTTTCCTGTAATGTGTGTTGAGAAAAAGGGCTGAAAAACATTTGGAAATAGCAAAGGAGGTGCAATCCCAGTTCAGAAGAAAAAGCAGCAACAAAGAAATGAAGAGGAGGTGTGGATAAATCATGGTGCCGTGGTGAAGGAGGTGGTTATATTTGCGTGTTTGCAAAGATTGAACTTTTTCCTCTGTCTGACTTACTTAAAGTAAATAATATCTATCATCTTGGCGTGGCCTTTATAGGGAATTTCTGCTGGGTTTGGGCTCAGAGCATAACATCACTTTCAGGAAATAAGCCCCGACAGTGACTCCACCTCGGTTTCATACACGAGATGTAGTTCCTGTGAGTCCTCTTATGCAAGTTCTGTTAGAGGTCGGGAATACGGAACACGCTGCTGGAGCATTGAAAACCATTGGAAAGTGAAGGAATGATGTAATAGCCGCAGCTGTCATGACTCCGTGGTCTCTTAGCATGCCTCTAAATCAGGCTGCGGGTGTGTGGTAACCTACCATTAATGAGTCATTATGTTCTGCATGGCTTTTGGGAAGAGTGGCTCCAGGCAACATGAAGAGTATATTTCTGCAGAAGCCTTCCTGCCTTATCCATGAACACCGCAAATGGAGTCATATATTTTATTCTCAATAGGATACATGTCTGCTGGCTCTGGTTAGTACGCATTTAGTTTGCTGCTGGATCTATTTTAGAAATTCTTATATGGACTTTAAAGTACGTTTAATTGCTTGGATAAACTATCCCATCCAATCAATGAAGGCAGTCATCACTCAGGGTTGCTGATTGTGTTTGTTTTCTCTGCAGATGTGTTTGACCTTTCCCTGAGTGACTGCTGTTTGCAGGAAAATGAGGAAACTACAGAGAATGGTATCAATCCAGAGCTGGCAAAGGTTGGTTCCAGTAACCACTCTCCTTGTTCTCACAGTGCAGGAACTTCACTCCTACTCCGGTTACATAATACTACCATATTTAGATGTATATATGTTTATTCTAATTAATTTAACGGGAACAATGCATGCATGAACAGTGTGGTGTGAATGTTTTTAACTACAGTACAGGTGTTGAAACTGTGTTTCCATGACAAAGGCCACAATTGTCTGGCTCGTCTCTGAAAATGCACATTTTCACTGAAGCATTTGCACAATGTCTTGCACCATTTCTGATCATTGGTTTTGGTTTTGCACTGTTCGAATTGCGATGGTTTTGCACCATCATCTGTGCATCATCATAGAAAAATTTTAGCGAGACAACATAGAGAGAATGAGGCAGTATGTGTGAACAGAAGTTGCGAAATCCAAGACTCCAATAGTTTTGTAAAAATTTTAAGAAGAAAATTCATTAGTCAGGTTCACACAGTCATTTTCAGTATATATTTTTCTCTTTTTTGCAACAAAATTGCACGGGTTACTGTTGAGTTTTTATAGACGTTTCAAGAAGCATAAAAATATGTAAACAGAAATTTTTAATCAACAGATTAAATGGATTTTTACATTTACAATGCTAGCGCTTGCTCTGTTCACGCATGGTCTTTTCCTGTTTTCCTGCTGACGCAGTACATCTCGGAGACGGATGAAAGAATTCGTTCCGCTAGGAGAGAAGAGCGGCTGAATCTGTTCTCACTTGATCCTGACACCCCGGTAAGACAGCTTTTACCATGAATCCTTTAATTCCGATTTTTGACCTAATCCAGGGTGTTGCATAGTTTTTGTTTTAGCTTTATACATAACTCATAGTTCCTGCTTGGATTAAAATGAAATAAAGCAGCTCATAGTTAACTATCTGTCTCAAACTGCAGGTTCTCAGAAGCCCACGGTCTGAACATTCATCAGCTGACAACACACCAGTACGACCGTTTGAGGAAAAGCTTGGCAGAAGGTTCATGATAACTTGCAGATCGCTCAACCTCATGCTGCAGGGTTGTGTGAGCGAGAGTGAAACTGGTCCAGTCACCAATGTGAGCATAACAACCATACAGCTCTCACAGTTTCATACAGTTATTCTATCTTTATTGAAAATCTGTGGTGAACTTTCTCTGTGCAATAAGAGGAGAATTTTTTCTATATTTAACTCAGAATATGATATGATATGATATGATGGGACGTAGGAAAGAGAAATATTTCTATTTCCTTAAAACAGTTCTTGTGGAAGTGCAGAGACTGATCGAACTGATCTGTTCCATTAGATTGAACCTTTCTTTGTGTCGCTGGCTCTGATGGATGTACGAGAGGGAAGGAAAGTTTCCGCAGACTTCCATGTGGACCTCAACCATGAAGCAGTGCGTCAGATGCTCGGAGGCTGCAACAACGGGACAGGTGGTCCGGGTACAGGAGTCGGGCCTCAGGAGAATGGTTTGTGCTCTCCTGCTGAGAAGAAATCAGGAGACTGTCATCTAAGCATGGACCTGGAGCAATGGCTTTGTTTTCCCAAACAGGTAAAAGGCTGCTCCTCCGTCACTATGCTCACCTCTTACTCACTTACCAACCCTAACGCTGACATGCTTCTTCCATGGTGTCCATGTAGGCCATTTTCTCAGTAACCAACCCCCACACAGACATAGTCATGGTGGCAAGAGTGGAAAAGGTGCTGATGGGAAATATTGCTTGTGGTACTGAACCATATATCAAGAACACAGACTCTAGCAAGGTCAGAAAGGATCTTTTTCCATTACCATGTCTGTATCTGTTACAGCTGGGGTTTTTTTTTATTTTGTTTTTTTTACAAAAACAAAAATCCTATGTATTATCTGTTTATACTCTTTACTGATAAATAGTTTATAGCTAAAAATCTTTAACGTTGTCTGGGTGTTAGTTAAGGAGAAATGTCTTCATCTAGTAAAACTGTTCAGAATGACATTAGTAAAATGCTTTTCCTGTAGAACCAAGCTTTATCTTTGTCATTTATGCCTGGATAGTTCAGACATTAGGTTTTTTCCAAGATCCTATCCAAGGCGTTTCTTGGCTTTCCCCGCTGGCAGCGCTCCATGTGGTCCATGTTTAAGTGGCTAAGTGAATCAGCAGACACTCAACCTGCTGCCAGAGTTACTGCGTCGAACAACCCTGATTTAGTTTGTCACGCTGTCAGGGTCAGCATGAATTTAGGACCGTTCACACCCTATTCTGTTCAAGAATTTCAGCTGTGGCATCTTGTTAACGTTTTTTTTTTTCCTCTGTCAACACTTATTTGCTTGTATCATTTAACAGATTGTTCAGAAGATCTTAAAATCCAACAAGCAATTTTGCAGCAAGCTAGGAAAGTACCGCATGCCGTTTGCCTGGTCTGTCAGGTTTGTTCAAGATTTTAAAGTCTCATTTCAGAAAGTTTCTACCTGGTTAATCGCATTTTCTCTTCCCCGTTATTGGCAGTTTATGTATTTTTGTCTGTTTTCTAGGCCCGTGTTTAAAGACAACCATGGAGCGCTAGACCGCGACTCTCGTTTCTCACCTCTTTTCAAACAGGAAAGCAACAAAATTTCCACAGATGATCTGATAAAGCTGGTGTCTGAGTACAGGAGGTGAGATGGCTTGGAGCAGAGAAGCTGGTAAAGATAAGCACGTTTGTCACATTTTACTATGTTTTTTTTTTGTTTGTTTCTGCAGGGCTGAGAAGACCAGCAAGCTACAAACTGTACCCGGGATGCTGGACATCATGATGGACTACATCCCAATGGAGCATCCTAGTATGTTTGCTATTATGCCCCAAAATTTCTCCTCTCTTTGTCTCTTGTCTTCTCTCCTCTGAATTGAACTTGTCTTTTTTTAGACTGCGTGACATCCTCATACGTTCCTGTGAAGCCTTTTGAAGAGCTGAGCAAGCACCCACCTACCGTGGAGGTTGAAGAGTTTGTCCAGGACACCACTAAGTTCACCCAGCCACACCGCGTCTACAGAAACCACATCTACGTCTACCCGAAACACCTCAAGTATGACAGTCAGAAGAGCTTTGCAAAGGTGAATAATGTTTAATTCATTCCTGACTTGCAGAAAGGAATATTTAGAACTCACTCGCTTTCAGCATTCCTTGTTTTTCCACATTTCGTCTTGGATTTTTATTGTACAGTTTTTATATGTGCTCACTTGTTAATATTACAATGGTGCTCTTGTTTGCAGGCTCGTAACATTGCAGTGTATGTGGAGTTTCGCAGCTCAGACGAAGAAGTCGCTAAACCCTTAAAGGTGGAATATTATCTAAAAAAAAAAAAAAAAACAGAATGCTGACAGACATGAATTGGTTTTTATTGGATTCATTCTTTCTCCAATCACTCTCTAAAATATATCATGGGAATTCTTCTCCTTTAGTGTATATATGGCAAACCAGGAGGACCAGTCTTCAACACGGCAGCCTGTTCCACTGTCCTACATCACTCTCAGAACCCAGACTTCTATGATGAGGTGAGGACAAACATTTCTGGAAAAAATGTCTTTTCTCGGAAAAGAAATGAGGGAAGTTTAGGAACCGTTACATAGAACACACACACACACACAGTGCTGTCTGGCTTATAAAATGGTTTTGTGCCATCAGGTGAAGATTGAGCTTCCCACTCAGCTTCATGAAAAGCACCATCTACTTTTCTCCTTCTACCACGTCACCTGCGACATCAATGCTAAAACGAATGCTAAGAGGAAAGAGACCTTAGAGACTCCAGGTAAGATAGTCATAGAGCCTGCAGATGTGGTTCTTAGCTTATCCCCCTGCTATGTATTTGCCTCTTTCCCCTTGTTTTCCTTCCTCAACATGTGTTTTTTTTTAATTATTTTTTATTTTGCAGTGGGATATTCTTGGCTGCCTCTCCTCAAAGAAGGCCGTGTGTCATCTCAGGAGTCCAACATTTCCGTCTCCTGCAACCTTCCTCCTGGATACCTGGCCATCAAGGAAGCAAGCAGCACCAAGGTGAGTGAGGAGGAGGCGGGGCGTAAAAGACAGGGGAGACGAAGATGTGTGAGAAGACGTGAAGGTCATTCCAGCATAAACTGAGGCAGTGTTTCCAGAGACTTTTGTTCCGTTTTCACAGAACGGAGCAGATGTGAAATGGGTCGACGGCGGAAAAGCTATCTTCAAAGTTTCCACCAATGTTGTCTCAACAGTGTACACTCAGGTAGGACCGTCATCAGGATTTCTGGTACACTCTCACACTTCAAGTGAACTGTGGGATTGTCCCCTACAGTATGTATCTGAACAGTCATAAAGAAAATGGATGGATGGCTGCTTTCTACCCACCATTACAGCCACTAATGTGCACGATTGTGAACTCAACAAAAATTAAAACAAGGCTTGTGAAGATGTTAGTCTTAAAGAAACACTCAAAGTGAAACTGGTCATTTTAGTTTTGAATTGACCTCTGCATTCTCCTGCAGAATTACAATAAATGGGTCCTGCTTATGTGTGAGACAGTAAAATGGGCATAAAATGACCACAAGGGATCTTTAAGCAAATTACAGAGTGCTAAAGCATTGCAATTTGAGTCCAAGATGTGCATTATACATTAGTGGATGGCAAAGTGATCCTTTCTGATGTATTGTGGCACATTAAAAAAGGAAATGGACTGTTTCTGTTTAGTTTTTCCCTGTAGAGGATGTTCAGACCACTTCCCAGAGGTCTCTTGATTTTTAAGTGGGTTAGAGTTGGATCAGCCTCATCTTAATGGTGCTTTAGGAAATATAAATCCCTGAAAGATGACCAAAATGCTTGGTAGATAAGTAAGATTTGTCTGCAAAGTTTAATCAGAATAATTAATTGTGTATAAGCCAGATCAAAATGATCTGCCCAAAAACCCCACAAGCTATGAATTTGTTTTGTCTTTTTAAAGTGTTTGAAGACAATGCATGTGTTTTAAATGAAGCTAGGATTAATTGTGAGGTATTGGAGTTTATATTTCAGAAATAACAGTTACTTAAGAGGAGGCAAGTTAACTAAGTAGTATTTCAGCTGCTGGCTGCCGATTTTCATGAATTCTTCTGTTTGTGCCAGGACCCCCACCTGAACCGATTCTTCCAGCAGTGCCAGAAGAGAGAGCTGGACCTCTCTCAGCCTCCTACCTCTAACTTCCTCAACTGCCTGAAGGTCAGACAAAAAGTCTCTAAATCTCCCCAGTAATCAGGACTGAAACTGCAACCACGGGAAGCAAAGCTGCATGTCTAATGAGCACAATACTATGCTGGGGATTCTTATAGCCTTTATATGCATTTTTTCTGGTTTCCACGCCTTTCACTTCCAAACCTCTCCTTCTCTTCCTCCTGCACTTCTTTCCCATCCCTAGGGTCTTCTCAGCATGGAGAGAATCCCAGTGATAGTCCGGTTTCTGCCAGTACTCTTCAACCAGCTGTTCAAGGTTCTGACTCAGAATGACAATGATGAGGTCACTACTGCCACCACCAGGTAAGCAGTGGTAGTGCAGGGTTTTAATTCATGTGCCATGCAGCAAAACAAAAAGCACACTATGTTTAAAATAACAACCTGCTTTTTTATTTTTTTTCTTTGCCCTAGTATAACTTTTTTTAATGGCCTGATTCAGAAATGTTCCAGCTACTGAAAAGAAGCAAAAAAAAGAAAAGGTTTTGTCTTTTTTTTTTTCATCAAGGCTGTAATACATAAAACCTTCGTTGTTATTCCTCTGCAGAGTTTTGGTGCACATTGTTGGCAAGTGCAATGAAGAAAACCTGGATCACTACCTACACTCGTTCATCAAGGTATTAACTGTGATATGCACTTGTGCCTATGGTGGATAGGGATGTGTGAATTGCAGCGAGTTTGTTTTTATATGTGTGATGGACTGTTTTGAGGAAGGAGAAAAAAATTCATTACACAACAGCTTTGAAAACATTTGCTCTTCCACAGTACAATGGAAACATTGTACGGACAAGTAAATATGCAAAAGGGGGGAAAAAGCAACCAAAATGGAATTTTGTTTCGATATGTATTTCTGTGTGTTTGCACCACATGTCCACAGAAGAAAAAGAGAAGAAAGGTAGATTAAGAGGAAGGGAAACCAGGATATTCAAACTGTTCAATCATAGATTGAAATGGATGTTTGTTTAGGGGGAGAATCGGTGAGAGAATAAGAGAACTGAGAAACCACAAAGCTTGTTTCATGTTGGCTGAAACGGAAGCAGTAGACATGAGTGGTGAAAGCAAAGATATGACCAGCAGAGCTAATGAAACCAGGGTTGCCATAGTAACAGATTGGCATGACATTCAAGACCAGTAGTGTCCAATTTGAGTGTGTAAGCATTTGATGAGTGAGTGTAAGCATGTTTCATGCTTGAATGGTGTTGCTTGTGATAACCCACATTTTCTCATAAATGTATTTTCCACCTTTTTTTTTTTACTAACCAAAATGAAAGTATTTTATACTGGAATGATGCATTTATGGAAAATATTCAGATGATGATAATATTGATGTAGTTATGTGATGACAGCGATAATAATAATCCTTTTTCCTTTTTTTACACCACAATAATTCAATCATTTAGACACCAAATAAGTTACACAACCCAGAAATTTCAAGGTTCATACATTGTCCCTGTGGTTTAGGGATACTAAACCTTTCTCACAATTTATGTCATTGTGACATAAAGTTGTTGGTAATTACATTTACATGTTGATTAAAGTTCCACATTTACAAAAGACCCTTAATCACTTTTAATTTTTCATTATTTTGGTTTCATTTCCAAATCAGATATTCAGCTCAAATCTCAAGTCTGTGCCACAGATCCAAACTATTCATCAAAGGGAATTTAGTTAAAAATGTTCATTACAATATTGATTTTTCTGAGCATGTTGTCATGTGTTGTTTTGTTGATCATCCTGCCTAGAATGAAGAGAGAATATTAGAATTTTATTAGAAATGTTCAAAAAAACATTTACTCTTTATGTTTAACCCTTTTGCTTAAAAATGTGATGAGGTCTCAGAAAACAAGATTTTAACTGTTTAATATTTCTTCTGGGATTCCCTGTCTTTATCTGTAGTTGCATATCTAAAAAATAAACATTAGAATATCTCAATCAATAATGAAACAAGCAAACAAAGAAGCCTGCAGCCTCCCTCCTGTCAATGCACCTGTGACCAGCAGTTTCTGACTAATCTCCATGTGTTTTTAGTACGTTTTCAAGTCAGAGGCTCATGGCTTCAGGACCGTGCATGAAGAACTTGCAAAGGGGATGACCTTTGACCTGAAGAGCAATGAGCAGGCAGCAGTCAGAAATGTCCTCAAGGTTGGTTGCTACTCACTTGCCACTATATTGATTACAAAATTGATTTTTTTTTATTTATTCAGAGTGAATAATTTGTTAGTTTGTTAATACCTCACAGGCCTAAAAAGAATAAAACAGACGATGAATGATGATGTTAAATAAATACAGGACCAGAATGATGTTGTCTCTCTGGTTCCAGTTTTCCTGGTTCTTCTTTGAGCTGATTGTTAAGTCCATGGCGCAGCATTTGGTCGACTCTGACAAGGTGAAGGTGAGCTGTCATGCTTTGCTTTCCACCTTTTGTTTTTAACCACATTTTTTTAGGTGCAGTTACTGTGCTCCTCATTTTTCCCTGCAACGTGGCGCATGATCTTTTCATGCTTTCATACAGCTTCCAAGGCCTCAGCGCTTCCCCTCCTCCTATCTGAGCCGTGTGGAGACCTTGGTGGAAACAGTGTCTGAACACATCTTTTGGAAGTACAAAGAACTGGGAGAAGAAACACGCAGCGCCAACTTGGCTGTGGCAGCTTTTGTCAAGGTGGAAGGAATATTTAGCATGGAATTTAGATTATGACATTAATTGAAATATTTTTCCAAGAAAGCAGTTTGTTGATGATACAGGATCGTTGGAGTTAGATTAGTTTCATTGTCTGTCTCTTTGCAGCGCTGCTTCACATTGATGGACAGAGGCTTCACATTCAAACTGATAAGCAACTACATCAACATGATCACTGCTACTGACAGCAAGGTAACGAAAATGTACAAAAGTAAAAGATGTACGCCTGAAATGTGCCTCCATACATCTATCCCTAATGTAATAAACCTCTTTGTGGGACTGATAGGTGCTGTGTGAACTGAAATTTGAGTTCCTGAGAGAAGTGTGTAACCATGAGCACTACATTCCTCTCAGCCTTCCCTTACCCTCAGCTCGCATCACAGGTAAGAGCTCCAGATAAACGCCGCAGCTCACTGCCACCAGTGTTAACATGGTGACGATCATACCTCGCTCTCATCTTTGTAATAACACTCTGTCAATCTCTCTTTGCCATTTCCTCATCATTCCATTTGTCCATGTCAGATCATGCATCCCCAGAGCCACAAAGCACTCATGGTAAATATGTTCACTCATTCCTTCGTAAGGTTGTGTGCGCTGCACCGAGTGTGCCGCTTGTTTGCTCACTGTAACCAGATTACCATTTAGAAAAGGATGAACTCAGGGATAGAAAGCAAACGTTTGCAGGAGCTTTATCTAAATTTTGTCACTTGGTTAATATCCTTTTGTCCTTCCTTGCTGCAGTGTCCGTGCCTGAGTACAACCTGACTGGAGAGTTCTGCAGAAAGCACTTTCTAACTGGCCTGTTGCTGCGGGAACTGGGGCTGGCTCTGCAGGACGAGCAGGATCTGAGACATGTCGCCTTGGCCACCCTGAAGACTCTGATGGCCAAACACTCTCTGGACGCACGCTATGCCACCAAGGTAGATGTGTTTAACTTGAAGAAAGCTAAACCGTCAGCTGCGTGCGCATGAACACAGCAGACGTTTTTCCATTGTGACTCATGAACAACGACACACACTGGCGTGTGATTTTTCATGGCAGCTGCAACATTGTGAGTGTAATAATGAATGCTGGGCAGCACCTAGATCAGATGAAGCTCGTAATCTTCCCTCTGATAAATACTGCCAACCACAACACAATAGCATGACTGTGGTTAAGACCCGGGCTGGGTCTGCTCAAGCCTGAGTCAAAACCAAATCTGTCAGTGGGAGCGTAGTGGAAAGCAGTTATGTGAATGAGATTTCTCTGAAAGGCGACTCTATTTTTACATGGACTCATACATGTAGGTTCTGTCTTTTTCTGAATTTGGGATGATTAGCTCTAGAGAAAATCTCAGAAAAAAACATTTAGCAATCCAATTTTGTATGTGCTTGCTACTTTTGTAAATCAAAGATAAATAAAAAAAGAAAAAACAGAGGTAGGTCTATCCGAACAACTCTCTCATGAGCCTCATGTGATGTCTGTGTGATGTGATGGAATACCAGGAGAAGCAGGCAAGAATTGCGTCTCTCTACCTGCCTCTGTACGGCCTGATCCTGGACAACATGCCTCGGTTTTTTCTCAGAGACCTCTTCCCCATCTACTTCACTTCTAGTGACCAGGTAGGTATAACGTATTATTGGAATAGAATAACTGTAGACCTGTTGCTGTGAAGAAATTTTGCTCTTTAGGTGTGTTTCAGTTCAAAAACTGATGTGGATGTTTAATAAGCATTAACCATTACATGTAGGTAGCTTTTCTTTTTTTTACAACTACAAAGTCACTGTCACAGATGGCCATTTGTTTTGTTTAAGTAACATAATCATACATGCAGCATCATATTTCCATGCTGAGTTAGAGGGTTAAAAAGGGATTTTGGACCATCTAACCTATAGTACCTACCTTCATTTTTAGCTTTGAATTACATTATTGAACCATAAGTTCCAGCTTTCATTCTTCATTGTTTCCTACAGTATGCCAGCAATGCATGTTCATTCCTGTCCAAGCCTTGTATTTCTCAATATTACTACGCACTGATTGTGCTATTACAGTATCATTTACAGTAATGTTACTATATTATCATACCAGGTGGACTCATTTTTGTCCAACACGAGATTTTGTGGTTTGCACTGACTGCAGCCAATCATCTGAACTGAGTGCTGTACACGATGCTGTTCCCATCACAGGGCTCTCGAGATGACGTCAGCATGGGAGGGGGACTGGTGGGAGCAGTGATTCCTGTTACTCGCCACGGTAACTCGGTGGATGCCTCTTTTTCGAAAGAAGTGCTCAACTCCATTACAGGTAGCACTGTGTGACATGCCTGTGCCTGTTCTAAGAGTCTATATCCAATACAAAGGTGTGAATCAGGACAATAATGGTGACACCCTTCCCCCTCTGCACCAGCCTTCTCATCCTTGGCGGTTGCCACGGGTAACCAAGCGGACTCCCGAGGTTCTCTGATCAGTGTGGACTCCAATCCTAGCAACAGTGACAGAAACAGTGAGAAGATGGATGGATGTGAGAAGGTGAGATCAGGGAAAAGATTAAATGAATTCGTAATATTTTGTCTTATGATCTCTCTCTGAGAAGGTACAAGCACCTACGTCTGCAGCGCTTTCATTATTTATGTATCACATGTTTAACATCCGACATCTTTGTTTATCACAAGCCATTCATAAGGAATTATACGGTCACGATAAATTACATTGGGGGTTTCTGAGAGAATGATAATTATAAATATTTCTCATTTTTAGCCTCTGATGGTGGATAAATAAACTGAAGACACTGCTGTTACATTTAATGAATAATACTGACACCAACATCAACAGTGTTTGAGTCCAGGCAGGAATTTTGTTGCATGTGTACTTATTGATAATATATTAAAAACATTGCCTGGAAGATACTGATGTCATCAGGATGTCTAACAAACAATTCATTTTAGCACGTGGTAAGTGAAGCAAGTCATTTTGGTTACTTTTCTGGCAGCGCCACAGTATTACTACATTTCCCATGAACATTATTATTCCATGAGGAATCAAACATCCGATGGCTGCACGCTTGTTTTAGAGCAAGTTTTGACTTTGATGCACTACGGCCTGAACGAAGTGCAGCTGAATGCGGAGTGGAGTTCAGATGAAGGGGTGTGAAGAACAAAAAGAAAATGTGGCAGCAGTAGTTGGATAATGTAAAAAAACAAGGTTGATTACAAGAAAAGCAAGGAGGTATGGGAGAATGCTGATGACAAAAGCCATTGAGATCTGGCATGCAGATAGTTTGTGGTCAGGTACACCAGAGTTAGTGTACACACTCAAAAACCGAGGTGAAGTAGAAGGGATTATCTAGAAAGTCGTATCTCTGATACGACCTCTGAGGACATTTGATTAAATGAGGAATTAGAATGAAGATGATTGTTGTTTTTGTTCAGTTTACTCTGATAAATCATAATCATAATCATAAAACATTAGACAGACATAATTTTCCAAAACCTAAAGTAGATCATTTCAAATGTTATGAATTAAAGTTACTTTGTTCATCTTAAGAAAAAAGAAAGATTTGAGAATATGTTCTTATTGTTGTTTGTTATTTTTGTGAAAAAAAAGAACATTGAAAAAATGTAAAGAAATCTATATTCAAAGCCATGATAATCTGGGTTATTGTCCCCTAAAATTTGGGTTGGTTGGTAACTTTAGGAATCTATGGTCCATATTGGCCGTTGATCAGATCCATTTAGGGCCCGGCCATCAACCGACATCATAAACATCATTCGATGAATTTAAAAACTTAAATTATTAAAATTTATCATATTTCTGTAAATTTTTTGACCAAGGTTAAATAAAGGACGTAAAGGTTATTTTAAAACATTACCTTTTCTTCCCACTGTTTTTTTTCCTGGTAAATGGAATATTTCTGGCTGAGAAACACTGAAATCTGGATCCAGACTGAATCCATTCCCTGCTCAAAGTGGAAACTTGAAACTATGTTTAACAAGAACACCTCAAATTTTGGCATTTAAGTTCAGTTATTCAGTTTTTAAATCATTGGTGTGAAAAAGTGGATTTTAAACTTTAAACACTTATTCAGCTTATAATAAAAAAAATCCCCAAAATTGAAAAAAAGAACTTGGATGCTAGCGATGTATCATTAGTGTTCACAATAACAACAGTCCTACCTGCTCATCTTTGACTGCATATATGTCTGTGTCTGTGTCTTTAGTTTGCCCGCCCCCAGTCCCTCATCGGCTATGGTTCTCGCTGTGACAAGCTGGACCAGGCAGAGACTCGCAGTCTCCTAATGTGCTTTTTGCACATCATGAAAACCATCTCTGAAGGTACGAGATGACATTTTCTGAGAGAACATGCTCAAAGTTTACTCATCACAAATGAGAACCCTTCTGAAGCTTGTGGAATTTTCTGTGGAGGACCTCTGTTATAAATGCATGATATTCTATAATTGTTGAGTCCTTCAATATTATCTGAAAAGATCCAGAAGAGTTATGCAAAACTCTTCTTGCTAGCTTAAACAACTAGCGAGAAAATATGTGTTTCTTTCACTTCTACATCAGCTAAGCGTAAAAACCTTCATTCTTTGCAGCGCGTTACATGATGGCTTTTGTCTGCTTCCAGATGTTTTGGTATCCTACTGGCATCGAGCCATCCACCAGGAGATCTCAGACTTCTTTAACATCCTGGAGTAAGAGCACTACTTTCTCTTTGTTAAAATTATATTACCATAAGTTCAGTGGGGCTGATTAGTTGTAGCCAGCAGACAAAGAGCAAAGCTGAGACGACGGTGGCTGGGAACTTGCAAGTAGAAAGAAAAAGAAACATAGCCAGAAGGAAACAGATGAAAGTAATGGCGCGGCATGAGAAAGAGAAGAAAAACAGACTGTATTTCTAGTTCAAGCTCCCTATCCACTGAGGAGTGTTTTAAATTAACTTTCTCTGCTTCCTGTTGGTGTCGACATCAAGACTGCTCTGCTCTCAGTTTGGACTTTTTTCCCCCTGCGTTCTTAATAATCACAAACAAACAAAGCAACTTCAGATGTGTTTTTTTTTAAATCGCTTTTTTTTTCTCAGGCTTTGTCTTCAACACTTCAGGTTTCTTGGAAAACGCCACATAGCTAGGTGAGTATACCCCCCCTCCCCTCTGCTTTCTCCAGCAAAGAGGTAGACCAGATGTCATTTACATGCATTTCTTATAAAGCTACATATATGGGAACAGCTTATTTACTCAATATACACGCTGCAGCCAAAGGTTGGAACACCCCCATCCAGCTGATACATAATTCATACAATCATACTCGCACATGGGTGCACTCAAGTGTAAATGCAGCCACACACAGATGTGTGAAAAAACACACACAAATAAATGAATCGGACACAGTCTGGCAGAAATATTAATATGTGTTCAGTATGCATGTGCACACATGGGGATGAGCTTCAAGAGGGGATGAGGAGGTATGGGAGGGATGAAAAGGAAGGGGGGAGGTGAAACTCCTGGATTTGATGTGAAGAAAGAATGGCTGGATATCGTACTGTAGTAGTTGGCAAGCGCAGGATGGGGGTTGTTATCGTCTGCGCTCTGACTGGAGCAAAGCCATTGGCACTGCTAGACTCTTCCATCTTCTGGTTCCTCCTAGCTAATTAAATTAGCCTTCTTTTTCCTTTCAGCAATAGGATGCTGAGATGTAAGCCAACAGAAGGCTGAAGGAACACACTGGTTTTCTGTGTGTAGAGGCATTAAGTGAATAGATAGCTTGAAGCCTGGCGAGGGCTCTCAGCCGAAGTTGAGCCTGTCTGGGGCTGTTAGCTACTTAACATTCGTCTGTAATACCAGGCCATGGGGGATTCACAGTCTTACGCCTGTGACTGTCTCAGTGTCTCTCAGCTTCTGGCTGAGTTAGTGTGAGCGCCCATTGAAGTTCAGAAATGATGAAATACACCAGCGGTGTGTAGCTAGCCAGCGATTTGCTGAGCCAGTGGGTCTGACAACAATTCCTGCTTTAAGGATCTGTTTGTAACTTTTAAAGAAAATATTGATCAGGGCAACAAAATCATTTTGACACCTTGATCAGTTTATGGGTGCGACTGTTTTTACAGCTTTTTTTCTTTTTAGGGCCACACCCACAAATCTAAAATACTGCATTCATTTTTGGTCATTACCTAATGGTAATCAGGTGTAGTCGGTAGCGCTGCAGTTTAATCCCACACATACTTACGTCATAAACTGTTATACAAAAACACCCTCTTACGAACTGTTTACATTTTGACACAGAGTAACCAAATGTATTTTTCTCCATGTTCGATCTTGCTGTCGTCTCCATCATTGTGCACGCCCCACCCTCCCACCATCCCCCCATCCCCCCATGCATGGTCCTGCTGTTGATGGAATTTCAGTGTGACTGCACATTTATTGATATTCTCTTGCATCCAGTAACCCTTTCAGTGTTGACACAAATCCTTCATATATATGTATTATATATTTTTTTTCTTCTCTCTGATGTTCCATGTGACTGCCACGCTGCTTTATGTTCGACTCTGCTCCACCTGCAAGTTGTGTCTCCTTTCTTTTTTGTTTGCAGGTCACTCTTTGCTTTGCATAAAGTCCTGTTGGACTTCATTTAAGCAACAAATGAATGTATGTTCAGCATTTGGTTGCTTAGAGCCATCCCATTTCCACACATGAATGTAGTTTTACTCGCACACTTTCTGCTGTTTTACATTAATGCTTACCCCGAGCCCCCGCTATGCACTTACACTCTGCTAAGAGCTGATGAAATATTCACACAATATTAATAGGAAAGTAAAAATCTCTTATTCTGCTATGCTGCTAGCCTTTCCATCTGGCTGACCTTTCTTTGTGTGAGCTGATCTTTTTTTCTGACTCCAGCTGCTCTCATTGCAAGGTCAAATCAGAGATCTTGCATGCTTTCAGCATTTACTTTAAACTTGCTGGAAAACAATGTGCCCGTGCTGCTGTTAATATGTAAAAAGGCCACAGAAGTGCAAAAGCAGCACTGCCCTGCAAAGTGTTTGCATGAAGCATTTGTATCCACTGCAGGCTCTCCCTGCAGCTGCGCCATAGTTCGGATCACTAACCGACAGTGACAGTGATGGTTTTAACTAAACTAACTAATGAGAGCTCTGATGTGGTTGGCTTGTGAACAGGAAGCTAGCAGCGGCAGTAAAGCTGGCCCAGTCAACCCAGGCCAATGGCACCCTGAAGGGCTCTAACCACCCCTCCCAGTCCTCACAACCCTCAAGTCTCTTCCCACAATGGTAATCACCCTCCGCCTCAGCCATGATGACAGATTTAAACAGAAGATGCCGAGTCTTTCGGTTACTGCAAGTCTCATTATGCTGGTGATTTCTACTGACTGGCTTTGATAGCGAAAACCTTCTTAGTATCCAGTTGCAAGAGCAATCTATAGCATCAGTGGAAACACTGAGAGTGGATAAAATCAGATGACTGCATGTTTTTCCTGTGTATATTCATTATTTATGTGACCACTGTGTTTCCATGCCATAGACTGTTAAGTGAATTCTAAGCATGCCCCTCCTCATACCTGCAGTATTTGGTGTGTCTCTGTACTGTCATGTGTCAATGGACTTGAACACATCCCCATTTTAACAAGTATGAGCACTGTTATTGATATCAGCTGCTGCACTCGGTGTCATCCGCAGGATGGCATCTGGAGGAGAGGGCCACCGGCATGCTCGCTCTCAGACCATGCCCATCATCAGGGGCAAGAATGCCCTCACCAACCCAAAGTTGCTGCAGATGATGGATACAGGTAAACACATCAAGATGCCTTTGAAGTTATTTATGACATATCTTGTTGTTAATAAATTACTTTTTTTTCCTTAGATGGGAGTATTCAGGAAGGGGACACACTGAGTCCTACAGATATTGAGGCCAACTTGTCTACAGAAGTGGCACTCACTGTGCTGGACGTACTGGAACTTTTTGTTCACCATCACAAGGTTTGCTTTTATTTTATATTTCTTAAAAACATAGCAAAAAATAAATGATTTTTCTGATTCGAAGTCCTGGACATATTATTTTTAGTCCAACTGGAATGTATGCGCTGGGTCCAGGAAATAAATTGTGGCATGGATTGTGACTTTTCATGCCATTTGAGACTTTACTGCCACCTGGTGGCAACTAGAAAGAGTGTCCTCTGAACTGTAGGCTTTCATGTGCTATATTTAGTGTTTCTCATACATTGTGATAACACCTTTTTATGCTTTTTTTTTCAATATTTCTCCATATAGAAACAGCTGCTGCTGGATGAAGGACAGAACACACTGATGAAGAAGGTGCTGGACACCTACTTGCTCTTCTTCCAGATAAACCAGTCAACTGCTACCCTACGGCATGTCTTTGCTGCACTCAGGCTCTTTGTACAGAAGGTTGGGCAAACTTTTTTCAAACATATAAAATCGAAGAAAAAACTAAAAGCCCTCCACTAAGTATGGTTTGGTCTTCCTCTGTTTGTGTAGTTTCCCAGCGCATTCTTCCAGGGTAAAGCAGACCTGTGTGGCTGTCTGTGCTATGAGATCCTCAAGTGCTGTAACCATCGATCCAGCTCCACCCAGATGGAGGCTGCTGCCCTGCTGTATTTCTTCATGAGACAAAACTTTGAGTTCACAAAGGGGAAATCAATAGTCCGCTCACATCTGCAGGTCAGTGAGGCCCAATGTACAGCAGAGAAAGACCTGAAGTACAGAATTTCTGAATTTAGTGCTTTGACATGTATGATTTCAGAGGCATATTAAGGCTGTATTCCTCCTTCCACTGTAGGTTATCAAAGCAGTGAGCCAGCTGATAGCAGATGCTGGAATCGGGGGATCGAGGTTTCAGCAGTCCCTGGCTATCATCAATAACTTTGCCAATGGTGATGCACCACTAAAGGTATAGCAGGCTCTTTTGGTTTTAGTACAGCTTCCCTATTGAGGATTTTAATGTGTAGCGTTCTTTCGATTGATATAAATTGCTTATAACATATTTTTTACAGAATACTCCATTCCCTGCGGAGGTCAAAGACCTCACTAAGCGGATCAGGACAGTTCTGATGGCCACAGCTCAAATGAAGGAGCACGAGAAAGATCTGGAGATGTTGGTGGATCTACAGTACAGTCTGGCTAACTCCTATGCTAGCACGCCTGAGCTGCGCCGCACCTGGTTAGAGAGCATGGCCAAGGTCCACGTCCGTAACGGCGACCTTTCAGAGGTAAGACAAGTTGCCCTTTTTCAGTTTTGTTTTTAAGAAAATTCACAAAAACCTTTAAGGAAGTAAGAAAAAAGAAATCTATATCTTATTGTCATACCTCCTTCTTTAGGCTGCCATGTGCTACATCCACATCTCAGCCTTGATTGCTGAATCACTGAAGCGGAGAGGTGAGTTCATGTTTGCTGCTGCTTAAACTAACAAGCTTTTGCAGCATGGTTTGTTTGTTAGTGTACGCTCAAAAACGTGTTCATGCTGTGCATCTCTGTTGACATCAAACTTTAGGTAGTTCATTTACATCTCTCTTTCATCTCTTTCACTCTTTCAGTCCTATTACATAAATTGGAACATTCACACAGTCGTCCTTCATTCAGTCATGAGGGTTGGAAGTGGAGAAATTGTACTGTCTGAATTATATTTTTGTTTACTGAAGATTGTTCAAGGGGAATGCAGATGAATTACCATATTGCCAACTATTTGTACTGTCTTTCCATCCCACTAACATTTCCTTCCTTATGCAGAAATAGAGACCGATGTCCACATTTTTTTCTGTTGCCTTTCTATGTGCTTGTCTTATGCTTGCACACCCCATTTAGAGCATGTGTCTGTTGAGCCGTATGTCCACAGCATTGATTGACGTGCATATGCTTTACTGACTGAGCCTGTCGGCCAGCAGCTCGTGTTGCATGCCAGCAGCTCCGCTGATTTGTGAGCCTTGTCCTTGAGCATAAAAGAAAATAAAAGCAAGTGGACAAAAAACTTTGTAAACCTGCTGCTCCTCCTGCTCCCCTCCTACCAAACAGGCTACTGGAGAGCTGACAAGGCCAGGATGTCCAGTGTGTCCCCTGAAGAAAGCCCTGTCTTTAAATGTAGCTCCTTACTAACTACCTCCCGAGATCAAGACAGTGAGTGTGTGCGCCTGGGGCCTGCTGGGTGGTGGGGCTGGGAGTTCAGATGGCGGTGATGGTGAGACAAGGACCTTGGGGGCTAATGGAGGATCAGTCTTTTATTTTTTTAACCTTTTTGTACATTGTGAGGCGGATGAGATTTAGATATAAGGGACATCGAGTTGGTTGGTGCTGATTCCTTTCTACTGCCCACTGCATTCGATTTTTAATTGAGGGCAAACATTTAAGCCTTGATTACAAGGGTTTGTTTGACATTGTTTACTTTCACTGCCTGACTATTACACAAATCTCACCGGGTAAGATGCTATGTCACTTGCATTTGATATAAAGCACAAGTTTTGTCTGAGGCTGCAAAAATGAAATGCATGACTGTAAAAAAAAAAGGCTTGTATTTCCATACAAGACTATTTGTGTTAGTCATTTTATGTGTTTTGTGTACAGTATGCTACAAGCTGATTACACCGCAGGCAATATTGTCAGACCTTTTGTGGGAAGTGTGGTGGCGTATCTTTTGGATAACATGCCCTGATATCAGTTTCACCTGTTCAAAACTCCAGCATCATTCTCCATGGGATGGGCGGCGTTTATGTGCATCAGCCCTAATGTCAAGGAGGAGGGTGCTATGAAGGAAGACACTGGTACACAAGACACATCATACACTGAGGTCAGTGTTCACCCCTCACCTGAACAAAACCATTTACTTGAAATAAATTGAAATGTATTAGTTACTGAGGCTGATACTCTTCCATACGCTTCACGTTCTTTCTGTATCGGGTAGGACACCCTGGTGGAGCAGCTGGAGCTGTGTGTGGACTATCTGTGGAAATCTGAGCGATACGAACTCATCGCAGATATCAACAAACCTGTGATTGCTGTTTTTGAGAAGCGGAGGGATTTTAAGGTAACTGAAGCCCTTCATCTCTTTCTTTGTGTGTGTGCAGGAGTGTGCATTACGAGCTGCAGTAACTTTGTTTTGTGTTCAAACAGAGGCTGTCAGAGCTCTACTACGACATCCATCGCTCCTATCTGAAGGTGACAGAGGTTGTGAACTCGGAAAAGCGTCTCTTCGGTCGATACTACCGTGTAGCTTTCTACGGACAGGTAGAGATTTACAGAGATATACTCACACATGCATTATGTTTTTTCCCTTGAAAAAAATGTTGAGGCTGAAGCTGTCAACAATCAGTAGCTATTTTTTATGGATTTCTGCCTAACTTTTTAAAAATGGTAAAAGAAGAGTATAAACCAGCTGAATTTCGCCTCAGGATTTTCTTTGAATTCTTGGTTTTGTGCAGTTTGGGCTGAAGATCCAGGATGTTATGTTTCTAAATTTTCTTTTATGAAGAGGGAATATTTTTTGCAGACATTTCAGAATTCTGAAGTTAAAATTGGGTCGAAAAACTGAGTCAGTGTCCTTAATTTCTCTGTATGCTCTCTTGTTCATTTTTCTTTTATTCTAAATCAAGATTGCGGTAAGTTCTGAATGTTCTTGACTCTTCATCTTCCTCATGGCTAACACCTTTTACCTCGCTTCTCCGTTTGCCAATAATAACATGTGCTGCTCCTACCCTTTGATGGATTTGTGTGAGGCTTGCGGTGGTCCATTCTACTCCCATAATGCTTAGTAATGAAGTTGTTTCCTCCTTAAGCATTGAGAAAAGATGATGTTGGACATTCACCTGTACTGCTTTGAAAATGACCTTCCTCATGTAAAACGTAACACTGACAGCCTGTTGGTGCAGAGTGAGGCTCTCTAACAAAATGCCAAAATGTTTATCATATTTCTTTATACGCACAAGACCAGTCCAAGAGACCAGTACACGGCAACAGAATGATGAAAACACCATGTGATGTACTTATTGTGCATTGCACAACCCATACTATTATAGGCTGTACTGATTAGTGTTTGTGTGTATGTGTGTGTGTGTGTTATGGTAGGGTTTCTTTGAGGAAGAGGAGAGCAAAGAGTTCATCTACAAAGAGCCGAAGCTGACGGGTCTGTCAGAAATCTCTCAGAGGTTACTCAAACTCTACTCAGACAAGTTTGGAGCTGATAATGTCAAGATGATCCAGGACTCAAACAAGGTAATTGTCCTAAATGTCTGTTTTTGTTGTAGTTCTTCCTGAACTAAACATAAAAAATCACCCTGATGTGCTGGGTATTCCCCGAATACAGGTAAATCCTAAAGACCTGGACCCCAAGTTTGCCTACATTCAGGTGACATACGTGGTGCCATACTTTGACGAAAAAGAACAACAGGATAAAAGGACAGACTTCGAGAGGCATCACAACATCAACCGCTTTGTGTTTGAAACGCCGTTCACCCTGTCAGGAAAAAAACATGGCGACGTGGAGGAGCAATGCAAGAGACGCACCATACTGACCAGTGAGTTAGTTGAACCTTTATGAATCTCCTAAGTGTGGGAGAGCCATTCGGGTCACCCATCGTTCCTGCTTATTTTCCAGTCAGTAACACTGATGTGATGTTTATTATAGCAGATTTTATATACGAACAGTTAGAAAGACTCTCTTCCTGAAGTACAACATTCCTTATTTTCTCTGGTTGCACTCACACAGCAGATGGGAAGATGAAGTGATGTAACAATTTAGTGAAGGAGTCAAACTTTAAAGACGTATTAGCTTGATAAACCCTGAGCTTGGTCCCTCCCCTTTGTGGTTAAAAATGTTCAGCTTTTATAATGGCAGGTCTTGGCATTTCATTAACCGATTAATACAGTCAGACTGAAAAGTTGTACATAGTTGTCCTCATGTTGACTAATTTCCCTCACTGAAGTAGGAATTAAAACATACCTGATAACATACGATCTCTGAATGGAACTGCTGTTTCTCTGGTTTGCTTAGATGGTAGTAAACTCAATTTTCTGTTGGTTAATTATTTGCCCCCTCCTCCATACTATTACAAGGGGAAAAAAAGATTAAATAATTTAAAGAAAATTAAAGAAAATCCTAATGGTTTGATTTAAAACCCATTCTGTTTTGTGTAGAGACAAAAGGAGAAAATTGTGCCAAACTCTCCAGTACAACTAAGAGAGGAAATTTTGTCTTATTGTCTAACAGACTGGTAGAGAACTGTGACATCGTGTAATATATATTTTTTCCAAGTATGAGGTCTTTGTTTCTCTCTTTTTAGCAAGTTCCAGCTTCCCTTATCTGAAAAAGCGCATTGAGGTGGTGGAGCAGCAGAGCACAGAAATGAATCCGATTGAAGTAGCCATAGACGAGATGTCACGTAAAGTCTCTGAGCTCAACCAGCTCTGCAACATGGAGGAGGTGGACATGATCCGACTGCAGCTGAAACTGCAGGGCAGTGTCAGTGTCAAGGTGGGGAGTCCTCTGAAATACAGATTCACATATTTAAATATGGTTTGCTTTTACACTATGTGTTCCAGTGATTATCGATGTACTTTTTATTCCTTTTATTCAAATTTTTCTTTCATATTTTTATTTCCAAGATATATTTATTTGCCTTCATTATACTTTTTATTTTTGCTTTACTGTGCCTTACGTCAAGAGCTGCTGAAAAAATTTCATTTTGCCGTGCACAATGATAATAAATGATTCTTAAACTTGATCTGATCATCCACCCCTAGGTGAATGCAGGCCCCATGGCATATGCAAGGGCATTTCTGGAGGAGAAGAATGCTAAGAAGTATCCAGATAACCAAGTCAAACTTCTTAAGGAGATCTTCAGGTAAGGCTTTCAGTTCAGTTCAAATATTGTGGATTTTAAATTCAATTACTAGGTAATATTTTGCAGAGCAGTCAGGTCTGAACAAGATTGTAACCAGTAAAATCTTCTGCAGGCAGTTTGCAGAAGCCTGTGGTCAAGCTTTGGATGTGAATGAGCGTCTCATCAAGGAGGACCAACTGGAATACCAGGAGGAGATGAGAGCTCACTACCGGGACATGCTTACTGAGCTGTCTGGCATCATGAATGAACAGGTCTCACTATGCAATAACCAATAAGTATTATGACTGGATTACCATTGAGTGGCTTCTCATTTTCATTTTCAAGTTTAACTGCATGTCATAAACATTTTTGATGCGTTATTTTACAAGGCATCTGACATTTTCATGGGTCTCATGAGTTTCTGTTACAACTACATAGCTTTTTTCTACTTCTTTTCCAACCTTTTCTCTCATTGCAGCTTGAAAAATGTGTTTTTGCCTTCAGTACCACCTCTATGTCTAACAGCTCTCTGTCCACTCTTTCTAAGACTGGTATGTCATGTTGCCAAGTTCCTCTATAAAAGACATCTTGTCACCTTGCTGCATGTTAATATCTCCGACTGCCAGGGGGAGTCAAAGTGCCTGTCTTGATAGTTGCTTTCTTTTGCATTTTCCTATTCCAACACCAGCTTTTTAATTCTTGCTCTTGTGCAGATCCCCCACACAAGACAACCGGGAACGGAACGGCACAGCACCTACTGAATGGCCAATACACACATCTGAAATTTCTTGTGCTAGTTTGAGCCTCAAAGTGGCTTATTTATTTGTTTCTGATTGTAGTTTTTTTCCCCCCCGCTGCAGGGAGTGGCGGGTTAGTGGAACTGTGACTGGTGGCCTCCTGTAAAGAAAACAAGGGAAGAAGTGTGTAGATTGTGGTTGTGGTAGTCTGTAGTACCAACACGATCTCATGACAGAACATCTAATAGCTCTGTTTGTCTAAAGCACCAAAATGTTACAGTTTAGTTTCTTTATTATGGATGAGAAGGAGTTGGGGATAGTGTTAGTCTGCCAAATCCCATCCAAGGGATGAACACCCAACAACATTTTCCACACTTGTCTCTACTTTGCTGGGGTAGGCAATTGAAAAAACACAGGGTTTGAAAGATGCACATGATTCGGGCCTACATAATTAATTTTTTGTGTTTTAGGGTGTACTTTAATCTCACACATACACCACCAAACCCCAAAATAACATCCTGCAGATATGGTGCTCTCTTTTAACCATTAAATATAACTATATTTTGTGGACAAATGTACCTATTAATATATATTTTGCCATGAGACCGAGCTGGTAGACCTGTAGTTGATCTTTGTCTACAATAGAGGCCAGGCTGCTGGACTGTTAGCTACTGTTTGTTTTGGTTTTAGAGACTCAATCCATGTGTGTTGTAGATTCTCCTGCCCCTGCTGTTGATTTATCACTTGACATACTGACACACACGTTCCCAAACAAAAATCTACTGTGCATTTGTTCACAGACACACATGCACACAAGCAGAAAACATGAGCCCTCTCTCCACAACCCTGTCCCTTTAGAAAACAGTGACCTTAATTAAGCTTGAGGTGCATTCAGCTGTACATGTAATGTATAGCTTCCAGGTGCATTTTGTTTCCAGTTTTTACATTTTTCTGCGGAATATCAGTGTACTTCAAGCTATCTAAAGATGTCTTCACAGACAAGTGAACTGAAAAAAAGAAAAAGGATATAAGTGTAGGTCCTTAAAATCAGAAGAGTTGAACGCACCTCCAGTTCTTGTTTGAATGTAGAACAACTCCATGTTGCTACTTTGTATCCTTGCTAACATTCTGGAAATATCACCTTGCCAATTTTCA
>JBBDHI010000009.1:15714063-15725449 GCA_037177115.1 Craterocephalus stercusmuscarum | reverse complement strand
AAAAAGAAGGATTTAAAAGCATGATACGATACCTTTAAGGAGTAATAAGACACTGCATTTTCACGTCTGCCTGTTGGTCATCAAAGAAAGTTAGTTGCAGAGGTCTCAATAGTAGTAGTTTGGCATGCTGTAGTTCACAGCTGGAGCTCAAGAACCTTTTTAGCAACTTCAACTTCAACTTCAGAAAATCTGATACATTTTTGGACATAAAATAAAAAGTGTTTTTCAAGAGTGGAGACTAGACTATTAGACTATTAGACTATTAGACTGCATCCCTTCTAAAAAGTCCTGTACACTCTGATTTACAGCGCATAGGCATGCATCAGTAACTATTCTGCTTCAGATATCCCGCAGTTTAAAAATCTCGAAATTCTAATCCGTCGGTTTCAAAATGAGCCTCCAGGTGCAGGAAAATAAGCGTTTTTCTTTTTTGGTTATTTTTGTACACAAATGTAAATCTCTATGAAAAAAAAAAAGAATACTTACAGAGATGTTTTTGCTGAATCCATGTTTACAGGTGACAAATGATACAAGAATTCTGAAACACTTGGTCATTTTCCCTCATGGGGGCCTAAAAAGCATATTTCATTAATCTTAAGCTGTTCATTAAAATGGGTGATATAATTTACAAGCACCATGTCTCTAGAATGTAATACACAGTTTCACTGTCGCATGTAAGGTGGCTTAGATTACCTAGATAATCTTTTTTTGGATTCTTCTTGTTTCAGTTTACAACATCTTTAATTTATTTTCATATTGGTATCCTAAACCAAGTGATTAAGGTGTTTTTTTGTGTTGGGGGGGGCACAACTGCACAGACAGTTGGTCCGGTGACCTGCCCGCACTTCCTGCCAAGGTCAAAGATGGAGAGAGGTGCTGAACACACTGAGGGAAGGTGCTACTGCTCCTCTAACACTCATAAACAGATTCACACAAAACAACCCTAAACACATGCACATGACCTGATGTGATGTACACACTGCATGCACGCCGACACAACAGACATTCATGCATGTATATTCGCATGCACATGTGTGCGGCCAGTTAAAAACGTACAGACATCCCATACACACTCATGCTTACATGCACACCAGCTTGTGCATAGCTCATGCCAGCAAGCCTCCTGTCTCCCAGTCTCTCCATCTGTCCATGGACTGGAAAGTCCCCTAACTACACACACACACACACACGCATACACACAAACAGAAACATATATGCACGCACTCATAGAGTCGCACACACACAGCCATTTTTCTCAAGCTGGCTCTCCGTGTTCAGTTGCCAGCTCTTTGTCAGGCTGCTTGGCAGGGAAGAGTGAGCAACAGACATGGAAAAAAGCGAAAAGAATCCTGGAAAAGCGTGGATTCTCAGGTCATTGCCCAAGCTAGGCAGACATTTTGACTGTGTTTATCATACTAGCATGAAGAGACAGTCAGCACTTCCCATCTTCACGCGCGCATGCCAGCAAAATCATCCTGTATAATGCTGTCGGACTCTTTTCCTCATTCATACAGACCCATATGGCCTGTGCGCTCCCCAGAGGAGGACAGTCCCTCCAGCGTGAGAGTGACCTTCTAACTAGCCTCAGTGTTGCAATGACCTTCCCTCCCAAATAATTACAACAATTAATCAATTAAATGCTGAGGCAACCACAAGTCCACGGCTCCATGTGTGTGCAGCTCATTACCTCCAGAGCCCGACGCAACACCAAGGCTCACGTCAATGTTCGCACACATACAAAGCCCCTGTCTGTGGTTGCCATGGGCGACTCAGGCACGAGCGCTATAGGGCGTGGCATGTCCCATCACAGGTGGCTGCAAGAAAATGAGAAATCCCCCCTCCTTGCCACCTATGGTAAAATATAGGAGACATCCTGGTAAATGTGTATTTATCAATGTAGGTGTTTGACCTGTACTTACTGCTTTGTACTTCTTAGCTATTTTAAAACTTGCTCAAGCTGTGCAACTGTAAACAACAGTTACCACTGCTATGTTATTTTTCCACTCGAGTTCTGTTATGACTGGGATGGACTGGTGACCCATCCGGGATGCCTCTTGCATCTTACTTAGCAGATGCTGTAATTGGCTCCTCCCCCCTGTCACTCAGCATAGACAGTGGATTGATGGATGGAGTTCCATTATTTTCGGAATGATATGAAAAAGTGGGCTGACATGTCAACCAAACTAATAGACACTGTACTGACAAAGACCACATTCAGGAGACTTGAATTTAATAATACTTTTAACTATCTAGTTTAAAAAAAACAAAAAGTAGAGAAAAAAAAACATTCATTGTTTCTGAAACATTTTTTAGCTTATTTTCTTATTCTTTCCATTTGCTGAATGCCAGAAAATGGACAGCAAATTTAGAAGTTTTGGTTCTAAATTATATTGTTGTCAAGATTAAAATATGTGGTGTGGTAATGCAAGTATTCCAGAAGTCAGGGTTGTGCAAAGTCAGCTTATTACTATTAGCACACGGTAATATGCTTGATGAGAAGCTAAAAAGACTCATTCGTAAACAAAACATTTTTTAGCTTTAACCCCAAAAGCAAAACTTTTCTCATGCAACATTTCAGCATGTTTGGCAGCAGGTCTCTGGTCTCATCTGATCAAGTCATTTCAGGATCATTTTTAGGATATCAAATAGATTTCATTTTTAGTCACAAATAAACCAATAGGAGGACTTAAACTGGAGTCTAATGTAAGCATTAAAGCCCACTTTTGTTACAAATAAAAAAGTACTAATTGAGTCAAAGGGTTTTCATGATTTATGTTTCTAATTCCTCTTTGCACAAACCTAATAAAATTAGATGTAGACACCTGTTTTGTGAGCTCCACCAAACCTCTTTTTTGTTCCAACTTCAATACAGAAACCTGCAGAGGCCTGGGCCAAGATTGCAGGAGTTTAGATCGCCCTCCTCTACCTGCCCTGCCTATCTCCGATCAGGGAACATAAACAGAGAGCAAGGTTTCTGGGCCTGATATGGTGCTTTTTCCACTATTTTCATTCAGTAACGAAACCTACATCCCTTAATTTCTCCCATGTTTCATTACACTTCTCTTCTTCTCTCTCATTCTCTGTGTTTTTACTGCTTGCTTTATGAATAAGTAAATGCAGTATTTGGTTTCCCCATCATTAATTATTGAGGCGACAGTGATACAGGACTTGCCTCCCAGTGCGCCCAGTTGCCCAGACCCATGTTTTAGCTCGTTTCCAAGCAACGAGGCTGCATATAGTCAGGCATCAGTAACATCCTAATAATTCTGCTGCGCATGCGATGAGGGGGAGTGCAATTTACACACAAATCAGTCTTCCATTTGCATTATGTCACAAGGCTTAAGAAGATGAATAAAGGCAGTTTCCGCTCTGTTATATCTTCCATGAGAAATGGGAAAAAAAGGACAGCGATATGACAACAGCTGCCTCTTGTTTGCTAATGTTGACATCCAGAGCTTATTTGACAAAATTTTGGGGAGGACAGGTTAAACAACACTATCTCAAAGTGTCCCAAGATTAAGACTAGGTGGTCTCACAAAGAGGGTCTGCAAACCTAAAGTGACCTTTACTGGTTTCGAACTGTAACTGAACTGAAAAGCGATAACTTTCATCATCGCCGGATACATTTACAAGCTGTCAAGCTAATTTTAAACACTCTATGAGAGGCTCAGGGGGTATTGGGTATTTTACTTGCTATTGACAAGAGGCAGCAGGGTCAGTCAGAGTAAATAAATGATCGAAAGGATTGGCTTGGCCACAAACAGCCGAGGCTACTCTGTCGATCCAGGTTATTGATCTGAAGGTAGATGGCATCAATGAAAAGCCTGGGCTATTTAAATGAAGAATTGAAATGAAAACCTGATTAGAATTAATTGTATTTTAACTTTGATTTATGTAGCAATCAAACATCGGTTCACATTAGTGGCCTGTGCATCACGTGTCTAAAGTGAGTGCTCTTCCACAAAATGTGTTTTTTCTTTTTCATGCAGTCATTATCTGTAATCACATTTAAAGAGTTTTCAAGCTCTAGTGGCTGCATGTGAAGGGTAAAAAGGTGTCTAAGGACGACGGTCACAACAAAAAACGTCTTGTTCGCAATCATAAACATGCTCTCAACTAACCAAATAGTTTAGATTTTTTAATCTGAACCAAGTGAAGTTCCTCCTTATAACCAACATTATAATGTGTGTTTATACATATATTACATATATATATTACACATATTAACTATGGCAACTAGTAAAATGGCATTTGTGGATCTGATGGTTGCATTTGAAAATAATGCATTTTAGCCCATGATAATCACTGCTGAAGTTATGTTAATGAATTAAGAAAAAGTGCTTTAGTAACGTGTCATGTTATTCCGTGAGTGTATGCTGCTCTTGATCCATGTCACACAGGAAGGCCCTTCTTTTACTTCAGCCTTTACAAGTTAGAAAAGAAGAAAGGAAGGGTCCAGGGTTTAGCTGATTATGAATAAAGTAGAACAGTGAATGCAATGAACAGAACTATACAAAGACTTGGGAGATTAAACCTCGAACTTTCAGGTGAAAGACTCCACCACTTGGACAAGGACACTGGCTTTGGTTCCACTGGGTTCCAGTGACAGTCGCGGCTGGCATAAAGCATTATTAATGACCAAGGAAACTGGCCTTCAGGCTAGGCGTTAATTATATCACTAGAGAGTGGGGGGAGAGCACGAGCGCATGGGAGGGTGGGGCCACTCCCTGTGTTATGTGTGTGTGTGTGTGTGTTTTACATTGTTAAGCCATTACTGTCCTCATTTCTAAAGAGAGGCCCGGTTGATAGATTGCCAGAAACACTCCCCAATATCAGCCTGAGACACTATCTGATTTCTGTAATTGTGTTTTTCCCATCTAACCCAGGTCAAATAGTCTTCTTTTTGTCCATGTCAAAGTTACAGGAGAAAGAAGTTGTAACATCGGTCAAAACAGATGAGATCAAGATGATAGGTAAAGCGACAGAGTTCAAGTTAGAAAACAGTTCCCTGTTCATTCAGTGTAGCCAGCATGCCCTTGAACTACCCGTCTCTCCTTCTTACCAAAATAATCCATTAATTTAATTTCACTTTGCTTAATTTATTTAATGAAAATTTATGCTCTGATTCAGCAATTCACATCTCTCACTAATCTAAATGTGACAGAGTTAACCGGAGAGATAATTTGGTTAGCTACAGGCTACTGTTTTCATCATTAAGCCTGTCTTAATCACCACCATCCTTTCTGTACACTGGCACAGATTCACAGTCTAGTGCTCTGCATGCCATGTGCAGAGGGTGTGTTTTTGATGCCTGGTGCCTGCATATGACAGTTCCATCGGCTGTGAGCAATTCTCCACCCTGCGCCGTCTCATAGCATCTGTGGTGTTGTTCTTTAAAAGGCCAGGCGCCGATCACAGTGGATCCCCTTCAGCCAAGCTCCAAGTCCGGCCTTCTTACAGTCAAACTGTGACATGAGATTTAGGGGTTAAAAAGTGAAGCACTGATCTAATGTAGTTGAACTGAACACCAGATGAAAGTGTTAGCCTGTCCCTGTTTCACTGAGGATTGAACAGGAGAGAAAGATGTCAGCTGGACAGTGTCAACATGTGAAAGTCATGGGAAATTGGAACATTGGAATATGATTTGGAATGGATGAATACATCTGAATGCTGTCATAGACACCATGCAGAGGTGATGATAAAATTATTTTGACCATCTTGGGTGCTTGGGTGGGCAGGGTCACCCCCCCCACACACACACACCCTCGGCCCCCCCAAATATAATACTATAGGGAACACTTAACTGCCTTTTCCAAGGGATCAAAAGTCAGAGGATAGATAACTTTAAAGCTATTGTTTGTCATTTGCATTAGTAATCTGTTGCTGTGAACCCAATTCACATTGTTGAATTCAATTCAGCTTTATTTGTATAGAGCCAATTCAATGTCATCTCAAAGCACTTCACAGACAATCATCTTGTGCCAAACTGTTGCCATCAGTCAGTATTCATACAAGCTAATTGATAACAATTGGCCTAACTTTGGAACCCACAACATGCAGTCAAAGGAGCAATAAATGTGAAACAGACCATCATTTGGATTAAAAAAACAGAGAGATAAAAATGCTAGGAGTGACACTAAAAGTACATTCTGAGAGAAAGAGCGTGCACTGCTGAGTTTGATCACTCAAGATATGATTTCAATTTGATTCAATCTAGGATCTACCAATCTATATGAAACGCTATAAAGCAATATCATGAGTAATTGATCGCAATTATTTCCACTCAAATCAAAATCACAAAAAGCAACTAGATCATCATTTAACTTTTCTTTATTCCTGAGCTTTGTCATTAACGTTCAGTTTAAAAGAGAATATTTTCAAAATAAAAGTGCGTTCGATAACTGGTTACTCTATCGATTTTTGGCCGATGTTAAGATTTTGGATCTATGCCATTGACTCAATGATCGATGTTTTGGTGTAGATAGATCTGTTGTCCCACCCCTAGCTGTTTAATTTCAAATCTGTTGTGGTTGCTTGCAGATACCAAAGCAGGAAAACTGTGTTATTTTCCAAGTATTTCTGGGCCTAACTATAACAGTGTCCTCTTACAAAGTGACCGTTCCTATAACTTCTTAAAGCATCCATTTCGCTAGTCTGTTTTGGTGAAGTTTGTTATACCTATCTGCTGAATAATTTTGCATCATGTGCAATTCACAGCATCATGGCATCAGACATACTTTAGCAAATTACTGGGAAAAGGATTGGGGCTTAAAGGGGAAGATCGGTATTTTTCAACCTGTACCTATGTTGTAGCATGCTATACGATCATTTACTCACCCAGACAGTTGTGGTACAACTCGAACTCCTTCAGACGATATTTATATTTACACGCGATCAGCATATATAACATATAATGGGAACATTCAGGGCAAGAGTCACTCGGCCTCTAAATAAGCCATTATCTGTCACAAATCTCTTCCACGGGTCCTTTCAAGCCTCTCGCTCTTACCTGTGACAGTGATTACATCACTACCATGCACCATGGTAAAAAGGCAAATTCACTTTGTACTGTAAAACGGTCGGCTACATGCTATTTTTATGATTTGGAAAAACATAAACACGGACCACGTTGCTATTATCTTAGCAAAAAGCCGACCGCCCTACAGTCCGGAGTGATCTATGAGTGAATCGCCCTTTTGCCATGGCGAATGGTAGTAACGTAATCGCTGTAACAGGCAAGTGCGAGAGGCTTGAAAGGATCCCAAAATGACAACAACAATGAAAATACAAGCAGGTCACGGAGGGATCGGACTAGCATTTGCTAACAACACATTGGTAAAATGAAGGAATTTTGTTGGAGAAAATGCCTTATTTAGAGGCCGAGCTGCTCTTGCCCTGAACGCTCCCATTATATGGATATATACTGATCGCGTGTAAATATAGATATCTTGTGAACGAGTTTGAGTCGCGCCACAACTTTCTGGGTGAGTAAATGATCGTATAGCATGCTACAACATAGGTACAGGTTGAAAAATACTGAACTTCCGCTTTAAATTAAATTCGAACCATAACTGGACTCAAATGTGAATATAGATGCAATCGCAGTGTATGAGTACACAAAATTTGTACAGTACAACCTGGCATTGGATAAAAGACGCCAGCACAGAATACACCTTTGTTTCCTTGCTCTAAGCTTACAGCTCTTTATTCCCATTTTGTCCTCATGTGGCGCCTTTAAGGATTTCAAAAATCTTTGTTGGCAGTGAGGGGATGATTCAGTTCACAGGAGGAGCAAGGATGCGTTCAAGGAAAAGGTTGCATAATAAAATGCTTCCACAGTAGATGAAAGTGAGATGTGTTCAGCCCACTGATTTTATTAAAGTTCAGAGTTAGATGATGAAACCTCGGCACACATCTGCCTTTAGTTTTGTGTCTTAATGACCCATTATTTCAAAACTTTGCTGTTTCAGATTACTGAAAGTGACAATTTGCTGCTTTGCTCATTGTTAATATTTATATTTAGGTTAGGATGACCACTTACAGGTTCTGGGAAACAGCCAGCTGCTTAAAAGATGTAGTTGTATCTTCATAAATAAAACAAAACAACAGTTTGATAGTTATTTTAATTGTCTTGACTATTTGTTTAAGAAAAAAAAATGTTGAGCTGAGGACTCGCTGTTAACCCCAGCAAACCTTTTTACAATGACTAACAACTCTTTTCTTCACACAACAGTGTTCAGGGAGCCCTACACAGTCCGTGTGGCCGACCAGCGCTCCATGCGGGGTAATGTTGCCGTGTTCAAGTGCCTCATCCCTTCAGCTGTCCAGGAATATGTCAGCGTGGTGTCCTGGGAGAAAGACACTGTGTCCATCGTCCCTGGTAGGACACTCTGCCAATCAGTGACTCTCATAAAATATTCTAACACATTAAGCTCCCAAATAATTGAAAACAGATAATCAAATGATAATTTTGTCCAATATGCCCCGAAAAACGAAATTTTCTTCCAAATTAAGTGTCAGGAGCATTTCCTCCTTGTATGCCATTTTGGGTTTGGTGACAGGCCTTAATCGATACAAATCTACTTATTTGTTTTGCTGTCACCAGTCACAAAGATGGAGGGGGTTAGACTGAAAGTCCTCGTCATTCCAAATGAACTTTGAAGAAATTGCCTCTGTGTGACATTCCTTGCCTTCATACTCACTGACTGGTTAATAGCTGTGTTACAGGGATAGATTAGGCATTAGTAGGCCTGCACTACTTGTGTATGTGAACTGCTGAGACAGACAAGGTGTGTATGGACTACGAGTATGGGATCTAATTTGATGAGCGATAGATCTGTTTAGCTGCTCATCACAGTCGCCCGAAAGAGAGCAGCCACACCTCTGGGGCTCTTCTGTGTCTGGAGTTTCTCTCTGCTTCATCTGATCGTCTTTCAAATTATTCAGTTTAAATGAGGAGTTGTAATATCGGTTGGAAATTGAGCTTTCGGCTTGCTGCCCTATGTCTTTGCACTGACATTTGTGTGTGTGTGCGTGTGGATGTGTTCAGGCTTGTGTGGTGCAGTGTTAACATCTGCTCCATGGAGCAATGGCAAATTGCAGGATGTCAGGTGAGACTGTTTAGGTCAGATGATACGTTTTGCTCCCTCTGCCCCTTATCCTGCTCTCTGATACAGAGTGCTCACTTCATCTCTCAACAGTGTGTGCAGAAAGGTGTGTGTGTGTGTTTGTGTGCTTCTTTCTATGACTCTGTCCTTCACACAGGAGTACTCATTGATCCAGTACAACTGTAGAGTTTGTGTGTGTGTGTGGCCTGAGGGGGGTTTCCAGTCTGGATCGATAAAGCTTGTTGTTGGATTCCCCTCTCTCTTGTCACAGATCCCTCAGTGTGAGAGTGGTGAGACCGGGCGAGTCTGTTTGACTCATAGCTGTGTGTTTGTGTGTGTGTATTTCTGTCTGTGTGTGTTTGTTAAAGCCACTGTATCATGGCTGTGTGGTAAGAGCTCAGTGGGAGTATGTTATTGATCTTTTGGTAAAACATTCGCATACGAACTAGCAAAAGCGTGTATGAACATGTACACACACACACAAATGCAAACACACACATCTCAATAAGCAGTTTTCTAGGATTCCTGTGGTTAGTTAATGTTTTCTATGAGCTTCTAAAAAGCTATAGAATAAAAACCTTTAACATTTTGCAATGCAATAGAATTTATTTCTTTTTACAGAAAATACATATTTTTCTTCTTCTTCCGTCCATCCATCCATTTTCTACCACTTATCCGAGGTCGGGTCGAGGGGGCAGTAGCCTCAGCAGGGAACCCCAGACTTCCCTCTTCGCGGCCACAACCGCCAGGTCATCTGGGGGGATCCCCAGGCGCTCCCAGGCCAGCCGAGAGATATAATCCCCCCAGCGTGTCCTGGGCCTACCCCGTGGCCTCCTCCCGGTGGGACATGCCTGGAACACCTCCCCAGGGAGGCGTCCAGGGGGCATCCTGACCAGATGCCCAAGCCACCTCATCTGGCTCCTCTCGATGCGGAGGAGCAGCGGCTCTACTCCGAGTCCCTCCCGAGCTTCTCACCCTACCTATAAGGGAGAGCCCGGCCACCTTGCGGAGGAAACTCATTTTGGCCGCTTGTACCCGCAATCTCGTTCTTTCGGTCACTACCCAGAGCTCGTAGGTGAGGGTAGGAACGTAGATCGACCGGTAAATTCGCCTTCTGGCTCAGTTCTCTCTTCACCACAATGGACCGATGCAGAGCCCGCATCACTGCAGACGCCGCACCAATCCGCCTATCAATCTCCTGCTCCATCCTTCCCTCACTCGTGAACAAGACCCCGAGGTTCTTGGACTCCTCCACTTGGGGCAGGATCCCATCCCCAACTCGGAGAGGACACTCCACCTTTTTGGAGGTGCTGATTCTCATCCCAACCGCTTCACACTCGGTTGCGAATCGCTCCAGCGAGAGCTGGAGATCACGGCCCGATGAAGCCAACAGAACCACATCATCTGCGAAAAGCAGGGACCCAATCCTGAGGCCACCAAACCGGATCCCCTCAACACCTCGGCGGGCGCCTAGAAATTCTGTCCATAAATTTTATGAACAGTGTCCAACCCCCACTGGAAACGAGTCCGACTTACTACCGGAGATGCGAACCAGCCTCCCATCTCCACTGTACTCAGTGTTGACGGAGCGCTGCTTCCCCCTCCTGAGCCGCCGGATGGTGGACCAGAACCTCCTCGAAGCCGTGCGGAAGTCGTTCTCCATGGCTTCTCTGAACTCCTCACCTGCCCGAGTTTTTGCCTCAGCGTCCGCCGAAGCTGCGCTCCGCTTAGCCTGCCGATACCTGCCAGCTGCCTCAGGAATCCCGCAGGCCAAAAAGACCCGATAGGACTCCTTCTTCAGCTTCACGGCATCCCTCACTGCTGGTGTCCAAGAACAAGTTCGGGGATTGCCGCCTCCACAGGCACTGACGACTTTACGGCCACTGCTCCAGCTGCCCGCCTCAACAACAGAGGCGCGGAACACAGCCCACTCGGACTCGATGTCCCCCGCCTCCCCTGGGACATGGCTGAAGCTCTGCCGGAGGTCGGAGTTGAAGCTCTTTCTGACATGTGATTCCGCCAGACGTTCCCAACAGACCCTCACTACACGTTTGGGCCTGCCAGGTCTGACCGGCATCCTCCCCCACCACCTGAGCCAACTCACGACCTGGTGGTGATCAGTTGACAGCTCCGCCCTTCTCTTCACCCGAGTTTCCAGGACATGCGGCCGCAGATCCGACGATACAACTACAAAGTCGATCCTGGAACTGCGACCTAGAGTGTCCTGGTGCCAGGTGCACATATGGACACTCTTATGCCTGAACAAGGTGTTCGTTATG
>JBBDHI010000009.1:15679647-15694055 GCA_037177115.1 Craterocephalus stercusmuscarum | reverse complement strand
TCCAAAGTGTCAATCAGCACGAGGGTGAGTAAACAAATGAAGGCACATCATTCTGAGGGCGGAGTATTCCTTTAACTTTGTTTTTTTCATTTAGTTTTCACAGTGGATCACAACTGATTCTCATGGTCTAATCTAAGTGAGAAGGGCTTTTAGACATGGGATGGGGTGAAAGTTAGAGAACTGGGGTCTGGTTTAGACTGCAGGCAATGGCAAATCAGTTACGAGTGGGGCTAATTAATTTAGTCTGCCAACAGATGGCTAAAGCCACATGGCAGTCACTAAGGGAGGTACTCCTCTTTCCTTTTATTTTCTTTTTCTCTTTTGGTCTCTTTCTGTCACTCCAGCATCACTGTTAGCCCTCACACACAAGTGTGTCTCAAAACTGTCACTTAAAGCCAAGGCTTTTAGTCTATTAAATAGTTTTCAAATCTAAAGGCGGTCACCTCATTGCATCGTTAGTGTAAAAAGAGGTAAAGAAGGGTTCAGACTTCTATATTTTCTTTGCAGATGTGTGATCCTTTTATGGCTGGCAGAAGAAGTGGGGGGATGAGGAAAAGTAAGCGTAGAAATGTCACAGTCTTTTGGTATTAATGGTTACATTTGTCTACAGCTTTGCTTGTTCATGTAAACACTACTCCAACATCATATTGTGACCCTGCTTTTCACCACACACATATACACAACCAGTTGCCACTTAAATCTGCCCCTCTTACACTATCACCACACATACACTCACAGGAGCCATGCGACAACCACTCTGGTGTTTCTGCAACCAAAGCCATTTCTGAGGAGTTTCCCTGAGTACTTGAGTGGGAAAAACACATTAAAGTTTAACAGGGAGGAAAAGAAGGAAGGAGAAATGAAAGAAACGGGGCAGCGCCTTCATACACGCTATTTTCATTCATTACCCAATCAGTCTCCGTTCAGCAGTTGTTGGCTTAATGGATAAATTGAAAGGATGCAAGGCTGATAAAGAGGGAAGGAGATGAACTGATTGTGTATTGGAAGAAATATTGATATTCAGTAATAAGCCTGTCACACTACCAATGCATCTTTGTGTTGCATATTCACACCACTGGATAGGAACAATCACAAGCAACTATAATAAAATGTGTGACTGAAAAAAAAAAGACAGTCTAATCCTAAGTAAATGTAAGTTGTAAAAATCTCATGTTCATCCACCAATCTCTCACCATCTGAAAAGGGTTTCCCCTTCCTTGCAAAAGTGCAGAGTGTGAAAAACAAAAGCAGATAAAAATGCGAAGAGGGAACAAAAAAAAGGGGGGGAAAAAGGGCAGCGGGAGTAGGGGACAGATGGGTTAGCTGGCAAGCACGTGGCACACTTTGCATGGGAGAGAGTGTATGCGTATGACACACAATAGTGGTAATTATCTTAGTTGTTGAGTGCACAGTGGGCTTGGCACTATAAGGTCTGACGGGGGGGCTGTGGGGTACAGGGAGAGGGGCAGGCAGTCAAACAGTAATATAATCATAGTCCTTTGTGTGAGCGAGAGCAAAGGGCAGCTCAGTGTCAGCTGTTATTGAGTGCTTATTCCCAACCGGCCTCCCCTACACACAAACACACATCCACAGGATGTACAGCCATGCCAATAAAATTGTGCTTTTCATACATATGTGCTCATCCACTTTCACACGCAAGTTCTCTGCAAACTCATCAGTCCAAGTCGAACAACACGCATCATTTGAATCAAACATTATGCTTATCTGACATGTACTGAAAGCTTCCCAGTGGTTGACTTTGGTGACAGTTTGCTAATGCAAAGTCCAGGAAATGAATGTGAGAGTTGCCTTGCATAAAAACAATGCACGCCCTGTTAACTAATTAGCTGATTCTGCGCTCACTATAAAACAGGGAAACTCCTGCTCTTTCTACAGATTAAAACATTTTCAAACCTTATTCGAATGTCTGTGTTTACTGTTTGGCTGCCTTACCTGCAGTTACATGATCTGAACCTACCTTCCATTTGTGCACAGATATTGGTCCCCACAAGGTAATGGTTTTATGTGAAGGGGCGGGGTTGCTCTCATGTCTTAAAAACATAGTGAAAACCTGCCATCAACAGTTATCTGTTTTGTAAAGTTATCAGTTTGATATATCTTCTTTTTAAGTTTTTGCTTGCACTCATGTTCACAAAAAATACTGAATTGATTATATGTTGAACCAAATGATGAAAACAGCTAATTTACTTGCATGATGGAGATAAATGAATGACTTAAACCTGCAACAGTAAGGGTGAAGCACACACTGTGGTATGGAAGCATGCGTAGGACTCAAAAATAATCCTCTGGCTTGGTCTTGATCTCACAGCCCAGAGGAAATCCCTGGACAGACCATAGGAAATGTGCTGGACACATCTCAGACCTGACCTTCTATTTTATCCACACAAGATGCACTGAAGCCTATTTAGACATCCTCCTTTCAACATGGCCTCTTTATGTCTGTTGACCCTTACTTATTCTCTTTAGCTCTCTTCCAGCTCTGCAGGGATCAGCATAGCTTCTACACATCCGCAATGATAAATAAATGTTTCGCTTTGTTTCCTCATCAATAATGCAGAATTACTCTAAGTGCTGCTGTGGGGGGGGGTCTACAGTCTTTGTCTTTTTCCTCTGTTGTTTCCTCTCCTTCAGTTTCTCTTTTCCTCCTCTCTTTCATCCCTCCAGCTGATAGGGGGAGGAGAGGCAGAGAGGGAAAACTTAGAAAACCACTTAAAATCTCCCCTGGTCGCTCAAGACCTACCTGTGGCATTGTGAGTGAAAAGCATGGGGTTAGTTGAGCAACAGGAGATATTAAATGACAAAAATAAAGCAAAACAGCAGAAACAGAGAATCAGGAACAAGCAAAGAATCAGGAACAAACAAAATGCCATTCATACATAATCTGTATTGTGTTGACCAGGAAGAATAGCTTACCAAACTTCTCTTTTCCCCACTGACTTATCACTTATTGCTTCAGCATTTTTCTCTTGTTGCTTTATCATCACAGGAGAGCAGCTGTCTACTTTTCATCAGCCCATTGTTTAACATTTTCCAGTTGCATTAGAGCATTTTTGTCACTCTGAGTGAGCTCTGAGAGAGATGTCTGAAGCGTTATTGTACTTTATTCAATTCTAACAGATTCCCACTGGACTGGAGGCAGAGGTCAAAAGGGAATCAAATCAGTGACACTGCAGTGACACATAAGGTTTCCCATGAATCTATGTGTAAACATGCATGTGGAGATGTATTGTCCTCACTGTGTGTAAGCACACAGCATTATATTGTATAATGTAAATAAACATGAAATTTAAGGATGTTCAGATCATTTAAACCTGATGACCAAAAAAAAAGTGCAGAACCCAAAAAAATAACAAATTGAGACAAAATGTTTTTCAAGACCTGCACTTTTGAATTTGATGCCAGCAACACACTGGACAGCAAAAAACGGGAAGCTGTGATGCTTATATCATGATATGTAGGTCAATTATGTAGGCTGAAAAAATAAGTCTGTAAACTGAATCCACAAAGGGAATTTGAAACTCTGCCATGCAAAAAGACAATTATGTAAACATTTAAACGACAACCAATGGCACCGTATCTTTTGCTGTCTTTGTGATGTGTTTTGCTGCAGCCTTTAGACAAAAGGTGTGTAGACCAGTGCAAACTGAGACAGGCTGTTTTGTTTTCATGTTCGTTTTTCTTGTCAAGAGCTATTATCATGAAGCAAGCCTACTCGCTGATTTACCACGTCTCTTAAATGGCTTCATGCACGCACACATTCTGGCTCGTTGCAACGGTTTACAACGCATTTTAATGAATCTACAATCTCAATTTATTGTCTTAGTGCCCAAATTGCATTCACAATGACTGTTATCTCTACTTGTACAGGAGTATCCATTTGACTGCACCTCCTCTCAGAAAACAGCGGGTCTGAACTGTGCATAGATGTGTGTATGTAACCTGACAGCATAATATGCCTGGAAGAGTGTGTCAGCGTTTGGTGAAGCAAACAAAGATATCTGTGTGTCACTGTGGTCCAAAGTTTCCTGGTAAGAAGCCGCTGTGTATCTAATGTGATGTGCCATGTATGCTGTGTGTCACATACAAACAGCTGTTCCTGTATCGAGCCGCTGGGCACTGGTGTGTGCATGTTTGTGTTGTTGCTCTGTATGCGTGTGTATATTGGGGCAGACTGCCTTGCATCACTGTCACTCACAGAGACAGCGGGAGACACTGATGCCGTTTCACCCTGACACTTATCTGACTCCACTGTCCTTAACTCTTACCCTGCTCCAGGCAGAGAGATTCATTCTTATGTGTCTTACAGTCATATCACATCAAACTGACACCCAAACTCTGGCCTAAAGCCCGTCCCCTCTTCCGCAATCATTGTTCAGCATTCTTACTCAGTTTGACCTGATTTTCTCCTGTCCGTCTCATGAAGCACTTTCATGAAGGATGGATGTGGGGAAGCAAGCAGATTCATTGTGCGTTGTATTTTTAGGTTGGTCTAAGGCTTATCAAAGCCAAATTCACTGTTTTTTTGTCTATTCATTATAGAATTGCTTAAGTCTTGTAGGTGCAGAAATGGAAAATATGCATGGTAGATTCTAAATGAAGACAGAATTTGGAAAACGAACAAAAAGTGATAAAGCACAAAAGCCCTTTTTTTAAAAAAATCTCTGCATGTCTACATAAATATGCTCATTAACAGTGTTTCCCAAATTGTGGGGCCAGTACAATGGTGGGTAATGAAGAGCGACCTCAGTGTGCTTTAGGTCTATAAATATCAGCATCTGACAATATGAAGCTTAACAGATGATGCTACTTGGGGATTTCTCATCTTGAACACAAAGAGAAGCCTTGGGAAAAAAAACTACTTGTCTGTCATGAATAGCATAGTTTTACAAAAGCAGCACCTTGTCTTGTAAAAAACTCAACTCGCCTCATAAAAAGTAGTATGCAGAGTATCCCAGTCTAAAAAGTCTCACACTACAGGAGAGGAATTAGTAATTCCCCCTGCCACTCATGTGGTTTTGTCTAAAGTAACAGCCAATAAACTAAAGACCCTCGGCTGTTTCTCTGCCAAACAATACTATTTTGCAGCTCATTTCTTCAGGTGTTTCATTCTAAGTGTTGGGGTGCCTGTGGTAGTGGTGGTGGGGTGATTTTTTAAAAAGATTATTAATTGCTGTTTACAGAATGTAGCAAGGAAAAGAGTCCAGTCTGACTTGTTGGCGTATGGAAAAAGCACAATTGTTTTTCTACCCTTTCTTTTTTGGTTTGATCTCTTTTGCATCTGGAACCAGACTTTTTAAGGAACATTTGAAGGGCCCTACATATTAGCTTGGAAAAGATTTCAGTCCATTTCCCCCAATTGTACTTGTATGAAATGTTTAAAAGTGATGACGAGCATTGCTGGACTATATTGATCAAAACTGGTTGAAACCATAAATGGGATGAAGTACTTATGACTTATGCCACAATTTCACCTTTCATTTGAAATTTGTATGTTGCTTTCCTTCCATATGGCTTGTTTGAGCAGTGATGAGCCTGTATCTATGGTACATGTAATGTCACAAGAGAATTTAATCAGAGACAAACATATTCTATTAAAGAGATCATTATGTATCATTTTATTTTGAGTTAACAGAGGCCCAGTTGTCTGCCCTCCAACCTAACCTTCTGGCTGTTATTGAGTCACGCAAAGAGTTTGATGTCTACCTGGGGTGAGCAGAGCTGTACAGAAATGTTCTTTATTTTCTGCTCTAGTTCTGTTACAAAAATACTGTCTCTGATGTTGTTATGCGCTGAATTCATGGGGGTTAGGTCATGGCATACACACAAATACAAATGTGCTCACACACAGTCAGCAGTCATGTTCTGCCAGCACTTCTTGTAATCCCTCAGACAAATTACAACGTCTTCTCCTCCTCCTTTCTCCTCCTCCACCTCCCTCGCTCTGCTCCCTCCTTCCAGCTGCAATTGGATTTGGATAAAGATGGCTTTTCCTTTTCTTCTCTATTCTTCCCTGCTTTGGCTAAAGAGGGATTTGCCCGGGGAGATTACACACAAACACAGATATGTGCACACTCACCGACTGCAGTGCAGAGACGCTGCATTTGAGGAAAAACATCTTTACTTACTAACAACCAATCCCATTCCACCCCCCCACCCCTCCTCAGCCCTTCCTGCACTATAGTGACGCGCTTTGTAGCCAGAGGTAAACCTCCCTTGCTTTTGCTGCCTGTCACTTCTTTACTTCGTCTTCTCCTGCACAGTCAGCCTCTCCAACTCTTTAACTCTTTTCCACAACTTTCTGCCTTTTTTTTTCCACCTTTTCCACTTTCTTCTCTGTGCTCTTTCTTCCTGTGGTGTTCACTCCTCCCTTCCTTCATCTCATTACTGTCCTCTGTGCTCTTGTTCAGGTTGAAGACATGGCCTTACCACAGTGTGATGTTAACTCTCAACCCCCCTTAGGGTTGACCTCTTGACACCCCGCTGTGAGCAGCTAAACTTGTGTAATGGTCAGTGTGTACTTCGGCTCTATTTTCATGCGTGCAGCTTGTTAAACTCATATGAAGAAAAAGATCCCATCTGAGTGACAGTAATGGGTAACTCCGCCATTTTGCATACTACAATGTACTATATATAGTATTAGGCTGTTAAGACACAGTGAGAAAGGAAATGCATCCCAAGGGACTAATTTGTGTGTGTGCATGTGTATTATAATAGAAAGGGCTGGTGGTGCTGTGACTGAATAATTGAAGGGTGGAAGCAGCAGATGGTCTTTAACCCTGAACCCCAGACAAGACAACAATCAATATTTAAGCAGAAAAGAAATGATACACTACACACACACACACACACACACACATACAGTATAGAGGTGTGTGTTTACTGTGGGTAAACTAAGAGACAGTGCATGGCTGCCAGTGTATATGATGTATGGAGTTTGTTTTTCTTCACACCAAGGGGATTCACGCTGTGTGTGTATTGTAACGAGGGTTTGACTTTTCTCAGATCATCTGGTTTTTTTTTGTTTGTTTGTTTGTTTTGTTTGTTTTTTGGAAGGAATAATTTTACTGTAGTGGGCCATTGTGGTTTTTTGCATATTTGTGGCCGGAATTCAAAACAGTTTTGCACAGCTTCTAAGAAAGTACGACATGACGTCTGCAGAGAAAGGGGACACATGTGTTGAGTTGTACAGACAATTGGTAAGAAGCACAGAGTCTTCCATTTCTTCCTCCCTTCTATCCTTCTCCCTCCCTGGGCCACCAGTAGTGGTAATGGGGAGGGACCTGTCAGCTCACTTAATGCAGCTAATGTTTGCCTGTGCCTCGGGACACGAGCACAGAGACACACACAGTCCTGACACACACAGCGCGCCGCTCTCTCTCTCTGTCACCACTCTGTCACATTCCCTCTCTTCTGCCTGCCTCCCCCTCCCGTCCTCCCTGCATCCCTCATCCACTTCCAGCCTCTTCTTCCTCACTGTACTGCTCTCTTAATATTCCTCAGGTTTTTATCACAGCATGAGTCGTAGTGAGCCATGTTTGTTATCATCGCCGTCACTTTCCTCATGTGTCCTCTTCTGTTATTCCAAATGGTCAGTTCATTTCAATAGAAAAGTGGCTGCTTAAATGAAGGAGTTTGTCAATAAACTCCATTAAAGCGCACCTTGCAACTCAACGTAAACAAGTAAAAGCCTGTGAAAAGCGTCGGAAATGACTGCACAGACAGGTGGAGAAGCTTAATAAAAACAAATGGCTTATAGTAAGAAAAAAAATACATCTGTTTTCTTTCTTTTCTCCCTCCACCCTGGTTTCTGCCTCACTCCATTTAGTCCTCCCCTATGCTCTGTCGCTCTGATGAATATCACCCAAGCAAATCAGAGATGCAGAGGAATCTCTCCCTTATTTCTCACCCCCTCCCCCTTATCTACCCTTTTCTCTCCACCCCCCCTGTGCATCTTTAGCTGCCCCTTTTTTTTCTGCCTCTCCTTGATTTTCTCATCCACCTTCATTCCTCCCGCTTTGCATATGTGGACCTCATTCCCTCTCATTATGATGATTTGAGGTTCAGCTTCAGTTGCTGCCCCATTAAAAAACAAGCAGCAGCAAGCATTGCCTTTCTATGCAGGCAGCCTCGTAAGATGGCCTCTGCTCTACATACTGCTTTACAATCTGAAATTATAAAATGGCTCATGTCTGCGCAGCTGTCATGTCCCTGATATAAGTTTGATTTCTGAAATCAGCGAAGATAATGGCTTATGCAGATATGCTGGATGACCTTGGCAGATGCCACCTTTTGCCAAATAACGCAGTGCCAGCCCTCCCACTCTTACATGGTGATGTTGCAAGGCTGCACAGGGATTGGACAAACTGGGAAACTGAAGAGGGGGGGATCTGCCATAAAACCTAGACACTGTATGGGTAAGAGGTTGGGGGCATGCACAGGGGTCAGAAGACTCTTTCTTTGCTGTCCTGCTTCTTTCTGTATTGCTTGGTGCGTATATGCATTCATAGAACTTCTCCACTGGTGGGTTTGAATTACTGTGAGACAGCCCCGATCACCTCAGCAAGGCAAATTCTCAAACCATAAGAGTTATAACAGAACATAAGAGAATATGGAGGCCAAAAGCCACGTCAGCAGCATATTTTAAGTGCTTTTACTCTTTCATGCCTTGAATTGAAATGCAAAATAACATGCTTGTTAAAGTGGTCTCGAGTGAGATTAGAGGGTCTGCTGATACTTGCTGGGATTAAGCTCCAGTTGTTTTGCCTGAAGCAGGTTGTGGTTGAAAAAAAGCAGCACACTTAGAAGCCCTAACTCTAACTTCACATGCTGAGGTCAGGTTTGTCTTGTTCCAGTATACACCCCATACATTTATAAAACATTGCATTAAGAATCACTATAAGGTCTCCAAGTGCAATTTGTTTTAGTACAGTCAGATTGAAAATGATAAACATCCTAAAAAAAAGCCATTTGAAACTTAAAATTTGTAATTATAAACCATTTCATGATAATATTTGAGATTGTGGATTTAAAGGTGTCACCAAGAAGTTAATATGTTGCTTGGTACCATCACTTTGAGACCGCATTAACATAACTCATCTCGAATGTTAATTGCATTCCTCCTAATATAAGCAGATAGTATTTCGAAGACTTTTTTTTCGTCTTTTCTATCTCTTCCATCGTCCATTGTGAATTATATCAGCGGAATCATAGATCTTTACTGTTGTGCTATGAGGTAAAGGCAATATTATATAGTGGGTCTGTAGTTGCTTGTTACTATCTGCAAGGGTAAATGGGTCAATTAATAAATTCAACCATACTACAGCAAAAGAAGCACAATGTTTATAGAACCATCTGTCCAATGGACTGTTGTCCTGTTAAGCATGCTTATCTCCAAGAATAACACATAACCAAGCCAGGAGACCATGCTTACAAGACCACAAAACACGCCTGACTAGCCATCCTGTGTGTGTATGCGAGCATGTACAACTGTACGTCGGCACATAGGTGTATTTGCACCGGGGACTGTGTGCTTGACTGCTTGTGTAACTCTACATATGCTGAGTGTGGATTGTTTTTGTGAAATCAGGCAAAAAAATTCCCTGACAGGGGATTGTGAAGGAGGTAGAGACAAAATAAACAAATAAATCTGGATCATGAAAACACACGATGCAGCCTCAGTTGGACTCCCCACCTCTTGTCCACGCATCCGTGTTGTCTTCATGTTCTTCCTCTAGGTTTTTTCTTTCAATCTTTTTCTTTCCTTGCCTTCAATCTCTTTCCCTCTCTTCTTCCTCTGAGATGATCTCTGTTTCTTTTCTCTTTGCTGCTCCTGTATCTTTTTTGTGTCCCTTCCCCCTTGCTCTGGCAGTGACATTGGGCTAAAGTGGGACAGAGTGTAGGGGGGCAGTGAGGCAGAAGAGACAGAGAGACAGTCATGTGGCGATGGAGGCAGAGAGATGCTGCAGCTCTGCTGTGATGACCACCCCCCCCCCACCCTTCTTTCCCCCACCAAGAACGTACCTCAGGCACTCCTGGCCCCTCAGGCACCCCATAACGTCTGGGGGGACCCGCTTTTAGCATGTCACCACTGCTCTGCTCCAATCTCCAACATCTGTCTCTGCAGCATTTTGTGCCTCCCATCATCTCTCATTTCCCTCTCATGCTGTGGCTCCTCCTCCTCATCCTCTTTTGTGTCTCTGTCGCCAAGAAGCCCAGCAACAGTGGCGAGGTGGCACAGGCAAACGAGGGGGGACTTTGAAAGGATGCGTAGGAGAATACTAGGCTCCCCACCCCCCCCTCCCACCCCCCTATCCTCCCTTGTTACACTCATCCGCCTGCCATGCAAAGCGCCCTCATCTGCACACAGGCCTTGCTCCCTGGTAACCCCCTGCTCCCTGAGATTCTGTATGTGTCACAGTGGTGCTGCTTACATGCTGCGGGACTGTAGTACTCCCACTGAGGAGAACAAGGCTTTACAAAGGGCAAGGCTTTATTGATTTGTGTGAGAGTTTATCGCGGAAGTATCGGCACGCTCTCTCCCTTTCTCATGTTCACAGAAGAAGTGTTGTAGACAGCGCTGCGGGCGGAGATACCTGCAGGTGTTGGGTACTGATTTGTTGAGGATGCATCGCACCATAATGGAAATGTTCAAAAGTGGTGCGTCTGATTTGTATTGTTTCTTCTTTTATAATGGATGACTACCGAACACAACAGACCTGTGTCTATGCGGGCATTCACGCACTGTTGTTTGTTTGTGTGTCTTTCACAGCAGAACTATGCTTGAGTTTACTTTGCACGTTGAGGTTTGTGTGTTTATAATGCATTAGAATATGTCCCTTTAGCCTTCTCATGACTGGTGAGCATGTCCGCATCTATTATCTATGAGACTGAATAATTAAAGACAAACAAGTCAGAAAGAACCACGAGTTGACAGCTCTGGAGTCTGTGTTTGTTTGTGTGTCATTGTCAGAGACTGAATAGAATTGGAGCGGAATATAGTTTTAGTCCTTTTTTTATTTCCTTGGTATGTTTGTTGTGTTGATTGCTGGTGCACTCTGACACACGGAAGATAATTTTAAAGATCTTCGAAAAGATAACGATGTCAGGAAAAAGATAATGGTTTGTGTTATGTTTTTCCTTTTAATTCCACTCATGCAGGCATACATCACTGCCTCCATCTTGCAGCCTGCATATTTATGACCATCTTAATTATGATTGCTTAAGTGTCTTAGATAGAGGCCTTCACAGAGCGAGGTCTGGGATGAAGGGCAGATGGGTGTGGGTAGACGATAAAACAGATTCCCAATTCAGTTCCAGTTGGTTTGGGTTGCTGCATATTTTTTTCCTTTCCTTTCCTGTATTTGTATTTTCTTCTTCCTCATCTTTTCCAACTATCTGCTCCCAAGCATGAGTTGTTCAGAGAGGGCAAGGGGTGTGTGGGCGTATGGGGTGTCACATTCTAACAACAGATATAGAAAGAGAAACAGAGAGACAGCAGCATGAAGAGAGGCAGAGGTGCAGAGAAACCAAGGAAACAGATACAGAAAGAGAGGAAAAGACAAAGAAAATGAGAGACCTTGTGCTGGTGCTGGGGAGGGCAGCAGCTGGCATTTGACAGTGAGGCATGCCTTTTTAATGATTGCGTTAGCCCGCTGCATACCTCAGATCGCGGCATCACGCTAAACCTGGAAAACAGACGGAAACTAAGGAGGAGAGGAGGATTAGAAGGTCAAGGGTCGGGGCTGAAAACATGGATCACCTGTTTAGAGATAAGAATGTGCTGAGTTTTCCTCGGCAATTATGCTTCTGCACTCAGAGACAGAGCAAGAGAGTCTGTAAAATTCACACAACTCTTCTTTATTAACCCTCTTTTATTATTTTGACATAACCCATCCTAGTCCTTTTTTCACATTTCTGTCTCTTATTCAGTTGGAGAAAGTGGTAGTAATATGCCATCCTTGGGCTTCTTTTTTTATCTGGTTTGTTCTCAGAAGCACTCCACTATTTCAAGCTACTTTGAATGTGAATAGAGGGGAAATGGGAGCAAGCATCATTCATTTCATATGAGAGAGAGAAAGCCAGGGTGGGGGCTCAGATAGGGAGAGAGCCTATTGTCGTGCGGTGTAGATTTCCCTTTGTCAAACACATGCCAATTCTTCAGACCCAACAGAGGAGAGGAGAATAGGAAAATGATAGCAGCAGAGAAACAGATGAAGTGAGAAAGGGCGGGCTGGAAGGCGGGAGAGGAAGAGAGGGGAGGGTTGCGATATTGATTTGACACTCGGGGAACCACGCCACAGCTCTGTTCATTTTCATTCATCTGCCCTTGTAATGGGTGTGTTAATGTGGCAGGTAGGGGAAGAGGGCAGGAGGGGGATTTAGGAGGATGAGAGCGTTTTATTAGAATCCAATCTCTATTATTCTTCACCCCTGCTGCATGCATGCTCTAGCGCACATGCATTTTGTGCTCTCTGCATGCTTTGGACATACAGTACACATGTGCAATCTAAATGGAACTGAAGGTGTATTTAGAATGTGTTGCACTTCAATTGGCTCACATGGCTTCAGATATAATTCATGCATATATGCGTAGGTTTCTCATTTTGCAAATTTGACCATTACGCCTCTCATTCCAAGAAGTGAGAACATCTTTGCTGTTCCACTGACGCCAAATGGATATCTTAGGGCCAGATCTGGTAAGTGACCAACCATGTTTGGGGAGGCTTTGGTCACGTGCATATAAATAGGCATGTGAAGCATAAAAACAAAGCACAGAGCTGAAAGAAGAAGTTCCGACAAAAACCGTCACCGCCCATCACCTGACCGACAGGGATCTAGGTTTTATTAGCTTTTAAAATGTACCTGCATTCAAATAGCAAGTGGGAAATATGCTTTGTCAAGCAGGGTTGTCACACAGAAGTCTAAACATGTGCATCAATATGCATGGTGCGAAGAGGAGGCTTTGATACAGCATTAGCTGCTCACATGAAATGGCTTTTAGTAAGCCTTCCCAGTGCCTCCTTGAAATAAGCCATAATAGGCCCGTGATAATTATGAAATAAATGAGCCAAGGGAGAGAATGAAAGAGAAGGAGGCCAAAGAGAAGAAAGAGGTAGAGGGAGGAATCAGGTATACTGCTTATGTGCTTTTTCATTATCAAGACTATCTTTACTTTTACACTGCTCAACACCAGAAAGCTTACCTTCCATAAATGCAGTATTTTTGCAGTCAGGTTGCAGCAGCAGCGTTGGTTTTATAACAATGCACTCCATGTTTATGAAGGGCCTTTCTGTAAAATGTTGGTCATCGCCTGAAGAGGAGTTGCTATGTTTAGAAATAATAACAAGCTTACTTTGCCTAATAGTTTGAACAAACAATTATTTTTCAGTATCTCCTTCCCCTGTTTTTATACAGAAAAATATTACAAAGGGCCACAAATTTCTACATTATTTCACTTGATGTGTATGAAAATGAAAATGTGTAAATGAAATAGTACACACTTTCAAGAACATCTATCTTAATATTTGAATCATCTGCAATGTCATTCATGCAGGCAGATGAAAGTATGTCGCTGGCAAAATGTATTTATGCTTTAAGATCACATCTATACAGCTGAAAGCATCAAGATAATAAAGAATAGTTACTCCTTTACTCATTCCGCTTCCATTTTTTATTTCCAACAAACAAGGCAGTAATATTTCATGTTTGAGTTTGTCAGGGCTGCTGGCAACTGCACCTAATGCTTAGTTAACAATCAGCGTAGTCATTCTGACTCACTGGTTGTTCTTAATCTTGGAAAACAACAAAGAAACATGTTTTTATCACTCACCAAAACATGGACCTTAATTACGACCCATAGAACTTCTGGTACTGTCTGCTGTTAACTGCTGGTAGGCTGGACTGTAGCAGCGGGCCATATGCCACATTATTATTTCATTACTCTGTCACAGGATCCACCATTGCTATCATTATCCAAGAAAGAAAGTGCCAACTCTCTCATTGCAGAGACCTGAATGTTGAGACTTTACACGAGAAGCCTTTCCTATTTTGGGCTCCAGCATCAGAGCTGTCCATGGTACTACTTCAGCTCACATCTCTGAGCGTGCTGCTGATCTGCTGTATTTCTTCTACAACCCGCCGCTTATTGTGCACTGATTTGTGCAGAAGTATAAAATACATGTGCTTTTGTAGATTTTCTGTTTTTTGCATTTGCTTATTAAGTATGGTGTACAGTAGTTGTGATGTGTAATAGGAATTAGTAAAAACAATAACCATAACTCTTCATTTAAAGCTTTTCAGACACCCTTGAACTTCAAGCCAGAGTTGTACAAAGATTATTTCTTACAGTTCACACACTCACTAGAAGTGGATATACTACCTTGTTTAGT
>JBBDHI010000009.1:15656612-15667372 GCA_037177115.1 Craterocephalus stercusmuscarum | reverse complement strand
CTTACTTTAATTTGATCACTCAGTGCCACAAAAAATTATTTTAGCTGGACTTGAGAAAAAGATTTCTGAAGAGATGACTGTTCAAAGCAAATCATGTGAACTTTATTTTCTTTCAGTTAGTATTGTTTTTTTTACCTTAAGATTAGTTTATTTAAATTTGAGGCTGTGTGTGTTGTATGTTTCAAAAGGATGTATCATATCTGAATGAACCACTGATGCTTTGTCCAGGTGGTATTTGAAAATGGTACCCTGAAACTCAGCGACGTTCAGAAGGGGATGGATGAGGGAGCCTATGTCTGCAGTGTGCTGATCCAGCCACAACTGTTCATCACTCAGACCGTTTATGTCACTGTCAAAGGTCAGTTGCAGAGTTAACGTTTTTGAAAACACAGCAGTCAGACAGGTTTTTACTTATGGCCTGGTGTTATTTTACAGACACATTGTGTTTAAAATGTATACTGTGTACCTGTATGAGTATAATTGGGATTTGCACCGTTGCTGCCTGAAAACATCTGTTGATGCTACAACTGGAAACATCTTCACTGAATTTTGCATATTTCAACATACCTTCTCACCCAGGTGACTCAGCTGTGGTTGAGTTTTTGGGTCCAGATGGTGATTTGTTACTTCTGAGTCCAAAGCTCCTTAGGGTGGCTGAGAAGTGCAAAACAAATTTACACATAAAAAAACATTAACAAATTCAAAATCAGATTGCTTCTTTCAAACAGCCAATGAGATTGCTTCTTTCAAACAGCCAATGAGATTGTTTCTTTCAAACAGCCAATGACATCGCTTCTTTCAAAAAGCCAATCAGATCGCTTCTTTCGAACAACCAATCAGATCGCTTCTTTCAAACAGCCAATCAGATCTCTTCTTTCAAACAGCCAATCACATTGCTTCTTTAAAACAGCCAATCAGATCGCTTCTTTCAAACAGCCAATCACATTGCTTCTTTCAAACAGCCTATAAGATTGCTTCATTTTAACAGCCAATCACATCGCCTCCTTCAAACAACCAATCAGATCGCTTCTTTCAAACAGCCAATCAGATCGCTTCTTTCAAGCAGCCAATCATATTGCTTCTTTAAAACAGCCAATCACATCGCTTTTTTCAAACGGGCAATCACATTGCTTCTTTCAAACAGCCAATCACATCGCTTCTTTAAAACAGCCAATCACATCGCTTCTTTGAAACAGCCAATCACATCACTTATTTCAAAAAGCCAATCAGATCGCTTCTTCCACTAATGGGGCAGAACATTTTGCCGTTGTGAAAAACACATTTGGTAAAGATCTTTAATTAAAAAATAACTTCTGAAGTGTAACTGAACTACAGATTTGTTTGTAGGCCTTTTAGCGTCAAGACAATGATGTCACGTCCAGTGTCTAGGACATTCCTTTTTTGTAAAAAGTCGTCTTTCGTTAATTTGTTTCCAGCTTTGTAAATGTGTTCTGCCACTTGTGAATTGAACAATGAACAGGAGTTTCAACACCTGTACAAGTCTTACCCAAAAATTTTAATTTGTTTTATAAAATATAAGTTTGTTTTATGTAATGTAAATTTGTTTTCCAAATTTTATTTTTTCTCTGAAAATATATATTTGTTTCCTAAAACCTAAATTGTTTTTTTTAAATGTTATTTTGTTTTTGAATTCATGAATTTTTTTTATGTGTACTTTTGTTTTTGAATTTGCACTTCTCAGCCACCATAGCTCCTGGGTCAGCTCTTTTTTGAGCTACAGCCAACCTTGGATTCTCAGTGTCACAGTGGTTGCTTCATTAATGACTTTTTGCAGATATTTTGCATGTAACTGGTTAAGGTTTTTCCATGATTGATGGGTTATGCCATTAAACCGCATTTGGGTCAGCTTTTCACTATTCAATGGGTTGGTTTTTATCTGGTGGTATTTGCAATCCCAACATATGTTTAGTTTGGTAAAGCTGCTGCACTGAAGAATTTAATGAATACAAAATGAAAAGGAACACTGTTTTGCAGTGATAAAATGATTAACAGTGGTTTGCTGCATGATAGCGTGAATGAAACAGAGTGAGAAGAAAGAACAAAGCTGTATGCATTGCCTCTAATAACCTCTGATTAAGGGGCGGAGTGGTCTCAACCACTCAGCAATTACATAGACATGGAGTGCTTTTGTATGAGATTTGTGAGTGTGTATACCATGCTCATGCATGTATGTTTGTATGCCAGTGACAGGAGTGTGTCTGCTTGTAATATTATGTCACTGTTTTCAGCTGCATTACAATTACATACCTCAGGAAGTTGTAAGAAGGTTTTCATGGTGTCATGTGTGGATCTGTTGACATTATTGCTTCAGTCATGGTAGAGCAGTGCAGTGTCCCTGCAAACATGCTAGCATATGTGTGTGTGTGCGTGGCTGTACATGTGTGTTTATATGAATATGTGCTTGTCATTCTTCGATTTAATTAGATGAATTTTAACGAGGCCCAGATTAAATCCCCCAGATGTCTCAGCTGTAACCCCCCCCCCCAATAACCCCCCTTTCCAAACATCACCTCAGCCGGTATCCATGGCAACAATGTTCTTCCCCCTGTGGATGGAGCTCTAATTAGAGCAGCTATTATGGTCTGGTTGCAGCAGGGCAGGGTGGGGCGGAGTGAAGGGGTTGGTAAAGGCCACAGGTGGCTGCAGACTGGGTAGTGGGCTAGTAGGCCAAGCTGTGGGGATGTAGAAGCTTTGAGATACCGAGATGCAGAAGCAGATGCTCCAAAAGTTTACTCGTCAAAATCTCCGGTGAAAATGACAGATGCTGGAATTAGCCTACACACTGAAAAATATATAGCCATCTTTTTCTCCCTTCATTGGTTTCCCCCCTCGATTTTCACCCCTTGTCTCTTTTCAGCACTTATCCTCCCACCGCATGTCCTCTCCATGCCCCTGAATTTCCGAATCTATTTTTCCACCCGTAATCCCAGTCTTTACATCTCACTTTCTTTTCTGTGTCCTTCACTCATTCATATCTGTCTCCTATCTCCGTCTTCACCCCATGCTCACCCCGCTCATCTGAAAAATCCTGTTTTCTTCATCTTCTTCAGGTCCATTCCCTCTTTGGCTCATTCTGTCTTCTCTCTATCCGCCTTGCTATCACCTCATTGCCTGTCCTTGTCTTTTTCTGCATCCCTGATTTTTTCTCTCCCGCTCTCCTTTTCATCGTTTATTTTCTCAATTTGATCTCCCTGTTCTATCTGTATTCATATCAACTTCTCATTAAACCATTCCTCCTTTGCCTCCGCACATCTTACACTGTACATCTCCCCTTGCTTAATCTCACTTATATCTCTCTTTCACCCTCTCTTTCTCGGTGTCTCTTAGTTCCCCCGCTGATCCAACCATTTGACTTTCCCCCGACTTCCATCGGAAAATTGATGTACATCGCCTGCGTGGTGGCGTCTGGAGACATGCCCATACGCATCACATGGCGCAAGGACGGCCAGGAGATTGTGCCCTCCTCAGGCATCACAATCGACACAAAAGAGTTCATGAGTTCCCTCCAGATATCCAAGGTGTCGCTCAAGCACAACGGCAACTACACTTGCATTGCAAGCAACGATGCTGCCACAGTCAGCACAGAGAGGCAGCTCACGGTTACAGGTAAGAGCAGAATGAGAGGAGAGTGTATTTTTGCAGCCAACTGACTCAATGGAAAACAGGTAACTTAAACTGCAAATAAGAGTGCTGTGCACTCATTCATATAAAATACTATGTCCTTTCTTTTTTTGCTCCTCTCACGTCTCTTTAGTGCCACCTCGGTTTGTTGTGCAGCCCAACAACCAGGATGGGATTTATGGGAAGGCAGCAATCCTGAACTGTTCCGTTGATGGATACCCTCCTCCTAAGGTCATGTGGAAGCACGCCAGAGGTGCACTAGGTACATAACATTTTTCATTCTTTGCCTATGAGTCTCAGCTTTTTTTTTGCCTGTTGTTCATGGATCCATAATGTCAAACCTTTATTATCTCCAACTGCAAATGGTGCAGGATCATAATTAGTTGTCCTCTTGTTTGTTCTCCCATGCTGTCCAGCTGGTATCGGGAACCCCCAGCAGTACCACCCTGTGCCTCTGACGGGCCGTATTCAGATCATGGGGAACGGCTCTCTGCTTATCCGACATGTCCTGGAAGAGGATCGCGGCTTCTACCTCTGTCAGGCCTCCAATGGGGTGGGCTCAGACATCAGCAAGAGCATGGTCCTTACAGTTAAGAGTAAGTAAACCCACACAGGCTTATGTAGCAGGGAGTTTGCCGATGCAAAGATGACTGCAGTGTGGCCATCCAACGTGGGATGCTCGGAATTTATTAGCCTGTGTGCACTAACTGTGTCAAACCAATGAGCCAGCTCGCACTGCTCTCCCTTCAGGCACAAACATAAATATGTGTTTAGTGATAGGTGGGTGGAGCAAAGGTGACCATGAACAGAAGAGAAAAGTCACACAGAGCTGCGAGACAGAATGAACTGTGCGCACATCTTTAATCGACAAAGGAACAAAGCAATTGATCTTTTGACTCGCAGGATTTATTCCGAGACAATCAAAAAAGACTTTGAGCTCGTTCATTATCTTCAATCAATCTCTTTATTCTGCCCTCCCCATCAGGACCACCTGGAGTCATGCCATGTGAAAAAGCACGGGAAAATATTTGCATCAAATAGAACAGTGTAGGAAAGCGTAGTGTATTCAGCTTTGAATTAAACTATAACTTTTAACACATGTGTAGACAAAAAAAAGGTGCACATACACGTATCCTCTACTCTCACCATGGGGGCTACCCCTCTCTGGTGCGCTCCCTCTTTCTCCTTCTCGTGTTAGTGTTATTGATTGAACCGTTCCTCTCCTCTGCCTCCCTCAATTCTGTCTGTTTCACTCAGCGGAGGAGAAGGAAAAGCAGAAAAGAGGGAGGGTGAGATGAATAAGTGATGAAAACAAAACAGCAGAACCCTCCTCAGATCAATATTGCGTTTGTTTGTGTGTGCATGCGGGCTCCTGTGTGTGCGTGCAGACCAATGTATTTGTGTTGGCCTTAGAAGATTGACTGTGTGAGGGATTTGTGTATAGAGTATACACGAAAGGTGGAGTGTATCGTTTTTGCCTCTTCATTCACCTAGACCCCAATGTTAACTATTGGCGAATGAGAAAGGAGGTTTATTGACTTTAGCTCATTGACCACAGCTCTTCATTACTCCGCCGCAATGGAACTGGGCTACTCTGAGCTCTACCTTTTTAACTGTCAGTTATCCTGCCCCCTCTCCTCACTGCTCTTTCACTTCTTTCTCCTTTTCCACTTAAATCCTGCTTATTATCCACTTACTCTTCCTTTCCCTCTGTCATCTAACATCCCTCTCATCAATCTGTTTACTGTTACCATCACTCTGCCGCTTCACTCCATTTGTCCTTACCTTCTCTTCATCTCACACTTCATTTCCTTTCCCCCTTCCAGTCCCAGCGATGATCACCAGTCACCCCAACACCACCATGGCTAAGAAGGGTCATGTGAAGGAGCTGAACTGCACAGCCAGGGGAGAATGGCCCATCATCATCCGCTGGGAGAGAGGCGACACGGTCATTGACCCCGACCGCAACCACCGCTACTCCATAACCACTAGTCCCAATGAGAAGACGGATGAGGTGTTGTCTACACTCAAGGTAAAGAAACACTTATATATAGCAGAGCATCTAGTTGATTAAATCAGTCAGCTGTGTGTGTTTGTGACTCACACGTTATTGACAAATAGCTTTCAATTTTCTTGTTTCATTTTTTAAAAAACTTTCTCTCATTTGTCTCCTTCGTGCTCTGACTTAGCGGGTTCGCCGTGCAGAGCGTGCCTCTGCTCTGGCGTGTCTGCTTTTGTATTTTCATTTCCCGAGGTCCAGCTTCTTCTTGTTCTGTTATCAATGGAGCGGGAGGAAAAAATGGTGATCATTTTAAATGGCCTAATCGGGTCTATTGAACATTACATCTTTGTTGTTTCCCTGTGATGGCAGAAATCCGCTGCAAAGATGATGTCTTTGTTACAGCCATTTTTTTCTAAAAAGCTTCAGGTTCTCCAGTGGAAATGGATTTGCCTAGACATTAAAAAAGATGAAATGATGCACAGACATTTTTCAGTAGGAGTTTAAATTGCAATGAATGCTATGTCAAGAGATCATCCAAAGTGTCATAATGTTTCATAACCCATTGTTTTTAAGTGCACAAAGACACTGAAACGTGTACAGTATCTTACATAGAAATAGAGTAAATGCCTTTATTGCGTTAAATAGCAGCATTTTTGCCTTGAGAAAGAGTCCAAATGAAAAAGCACAATTCACATTAGACATGCCTGTGGCATCTGTTATTTGTTAAAGAAGTTATTCATTTGAGAAAAACTGTAATGTTGTAATAACTTAGACTTCATTCTCTTTCATCGTACATTTATTTGTTATTGTTACAATCAGAAAAACAGCTTTGTCTTTGAAGGTATGCATGATTAAGCCAGACATCATTTTTTTTAATAGGGCAAGATTTTTCAGATGTCTTTAAGGGAGACCCCTTTCTATTTTATATAACCTTCCTGGCTGAAAGCTGAGCATAAAACCTGATAAACCTTTAAACTGAGCCTCCAACGTCATCTGTGACTTTTCCATGGTGTGCATCTCCTCGCAATGTTGAGTACTGAGTCACCTAAATGATCACACCACACAGTGGTGGTGAAGGCATACTTTTACATTATTTCTCAGAACAAATATTAAGTTTGTCTCTTTGGCATTTCTCTTTCTGCCTTTATCACTGCAGCTAAAGCCGGCAGAGCGTGAGGATTCAGTCTTCTTCTCCTGTCATGCAATCAACTCTTACGGTGAAGGACGAGGGCTTATCCAGCTAACAGTACAAGGTAGCAGTCATGTCAAAATACATGTACTGTAGCATCTCATCTTTACATTAAAAACCTTTTCCTCACTTCCTTAAAAAAACGGCCTGTTCTTGATGCCTCTCCTCTTCATCGCTTCACTTCATGAACAACCTTTGTTTCTCTTTTTCAGAGCCTCCGGACCCTCCAGAGTTGGAGGTGCGAGAAGTGAAAGATCGGAGTATGAATCTCAGGTGGACACAGAGATTTGATGGAAACAGCGTCATTACCTCCTACGATATTGAATATAAAAACAAGACAGGTGATACTAGGGTTTTGTACTAAAAAGCTTTTAAAACTACAACATCAGTAACTATGAAATTAATGCTAAGATAAACACTATTTATTCCCCTTTGGTTTGTCAGATTCCTGGGAACTGAAGCATGCTACACGAAACATCTCTCCAACTAACAATCAGGCCAATATAGTGGACCTTCACCCCGCCTCCGTCTACAGCATCCGCATGTACTCCTACAATGTTATAGGGAAAAGCGAGGCCAGTAAGGAACTCACCATTAGCACAGAGGAAGCACGTAAGTCTCTAGACAGAACTACTTTTTTATTTTGTATTGTTAAGCTTCTGTTTTGGCATCATGTTAAATGTCTGTATTAATCTCTGATGTCTTTACTGGCTGCCTTCCCATCAGAGGATAGACTTTAAGGTTCTGTTGCTGGTCTATAAAGCTCTTATTGTTTTAGGACCAAAACATGTCAGTGACCTCATGACATTTCTTTTAAACTTGAATTTTGAACTTGATTATGTTTTTAATCTATCCTTTCTTTTTCTTGTTTCTTTTGTTTATAGTTTTAAATGACTTCTGAATGAATGAATGGAATGTGCTGATAAATAAACTTTCCCTATGTTGTCTAAACAGATAAAATAGGTAGTTGTTTAGCTGTTGAACTTTTTCTCAAAACCTTTCCTCTGTAGAACCGGATGGTCCTCCAATAGATGTGATCCTGCAGCCAGTGACCTCTCAGAGTATCAGAGTCACCTGGAAGGTGAATTATTTTACACATTTGCTCTGGAATTTAAATAGTTATGCATTCATTTGTTGTTTAACTCTGCTTTTATCATGATATCATGCTACTTGCTATGTTTTTCTCTTACCTTCTTATATTCATTATCTTTCTTTTAAAGGAGCTATACCCGATATAATCTCAGTCTAATTTAGCTAGCGATAGGGACTAGTTTTTTTAGCTTGACACTCCTTCTCTGCCAATGGGGTTAACTTTCGGAACGTCCGGATTCCAATCAGCCAGTAAGAGCGTTCCCCTACGAATCTGGGAAATACGAAAGTTAACCCCATTGGCCGAGAAAGAGCGTCACGCCAACGCGAAAAAACTAGCCGCTTTCGCTAACTAAAATAGCCGGATGTGATATCGGGTATAGCTCCTTTAAAAATGTTAAGTGCCTGAGTCATTGTACTTTATTATATATCCCCATGGGTTATACTGTAAACTCCACCACTGGAACACAACAAAGTATTTATCTTTCAATATGCAAATGATAAGAGAAATTTAATTTGACTAATGTCCTTTCTTACACAATCCTTCATTTAGGCTCCAAGGAAGGAACTGCAGAATGGCGTGATCCGGGGTTACCAGATTGGCTACAGAGAGAATGGCCCCGGTAGTAATGGCCAGTACAGCATTGTGGAGATGAAGGCCACCGGAGACAGTGAGGTTTACACCCTGGACAACCTGAAGAAATTTGCCCAGTACGGTGTGGTTGTCCAGGCCTTCAACAGAGCCGGAACCGGGCCTTCGAGCTCAGAGATCAATGCCACAACACTTGAAGATGGTGAGAATCCCAGTAACCAATACTAGTAACATATCTCAGAGCATATAAAAGGATTTCATTGACTCTTGATGTATTTTTTAATAGGGGTGGGGATTCTTAGCTATCTCAATGTTCCATTCTGTTCTGACTCAAAGGGCTGCAGTGCAATTATAAAATGATTGTTAAATCATCTTTATTAATCTTTCTTTTCTATATAGAACTTCCTCAGCAAGTGGCTTTTTAGTGATGTGAAAGGAAATTATTTATACCAATCTATAATTCCTTAAATACAGGAGAATTGGCCACATCACTGGGAGGTTTCATTTGCCAACATGTCTTCCAACACAAAAGAGTGACAGAGCAGTATATTTCCAGTACTGAATCACTAAGAAAAAACATAGCAGAATACTAATAAGCATCTTATTTAAATCCAGGTTAAAGACCCTCCTGTTCTCTGCTGCATTTATATAGTTTTTATTTAAAAGTCCAAAACTGTTTGGTTATATTCAAAGAACGGTATAATTACTCATTTACCGTTCTGTTTGGAACCTTCGGGATGAAATGTTGTTTATTGTCTCCAAATAGCGAAGCATCATGGTAACCTCAGGTTTTTTGAATGAATATGAATATATATCCTTATCAATAAAGGTTCCCATAAAGTTTGATATTTAGTTCACCCCTAATGAGCTGGGATGAAGCTTTTGACATTTCTTCCTCGATGGCCTTCTGATTGGCGGTAACTAAAAGTTGTTGGGTTTTTTTCTTCTTTCCTGAGTGTCGAGGAGCTTCATTTGTTTTGCTTCTCCAAGTTTCTCCTTTAGTGTTCTGTCAACAATAGTTTATTAATTTATGTGCATAAAATCAATTTTTTTTGTTTGATACACAATCAATTTGTGTATCGATCCAGAATGTTTCGATTCCACATCTTGTTCAATCTTAGATTTGATTATTTCCCTCACTCTGGCTCATTAGTTTAAATGTTAGCATGTTCCGTGAAAAGCAGCTGTAGGAGAACAAATTATAAAGAGCATGAAGCATTGTGAGGAGAGGAAGATTAAACTGTCAGCTCGATGAAATATCGCCCCCTGTTCATATCAACCTCTGCTTTTGCTCCCATCCACATTTAGTAGACTTTTTCTCTTGCTTTTGTTCTTTTTGCTCTTTCATTGTCTGATATCTATCAGATCATGCCGTGATATGTAACCTAGAATTGCAACATTCTCTCTGTTGTCCCAACAACAATAAACGCTGCTGCTGGAATCCAAATGCTTCTTACAAATACCAAGACTGTGACCGTCTCTTAGACCCAATGATGTTCAGTGCAGAGAGCTGAGTGATCTTTTCACATAAATCCATGTGGAGAGGCAGCATTGTCTTCTGACTGCTTAGGGGTTAATGAGATACTGAAGCCCTGAAAGACCCTAAACCCTTCTCAGGATACACAGTGGTTCAAGAATGTATGTTGTGAAATAAACATGATGAACAAAGATGGGACAAGTTCCTGATGATGCACCAGTAATAGTCAACAGCGAGCAAAATCAACTGCTGGAAACGCACACAACAAATTCATTCACAGCCTTATTCTAACAGGTCTAAATTCAATCTGTAAGCATCTTTGAAAATATTTGTTGATCAAAGTGAAACTTAATGTTTTTTTTCTTAGTACACACTGTAATAAAAAAGGAATTCACTTTTTTTTCTTTTTCAAACTAAACTTGAAAATGTCTGAGACTGAAAGCAGACCTTTTGAATAAGGTGGAAAGGCTTGCAGTACAGTTTCTTTGACTTGCAACCGTTTATTTGTGGCTGCTACAAACATTAGACACATCCAAGTAAATTACTGTAATAATCAATTATATCTCTTAAAGGAAACAATGACAGAAGTGGAAAATCTAATGGAAATATGTTAAATCTAAAGGATTTCTAGTTTTTCCTACAAGACCTCAATTTGCTGTTATGCCGCCATTTGCCTAATTTCACCACAGACTAACAAATAGACACACACACACCCACACACACACGCATACACACATTCCTCCACCCAAATACGCACTCACACACCCAC
>JBBDHI010000009.1:15558126-15571509 GCA_037177115.1 Craterocephalus stercusmuscarum | reverse complement strand
GGTGTGGGGGTAGGGACAACATACACCATACAAAAAAAACAACAACAAAACAAACAAAAACATGTAATCCAAACTACTTACAACATATACATCTAAGACCATCCTAGCCAGTAGGTCATTACACAGCTATTAATAATACTAGTAGTAATAATAACAATAAAAAATTATTGCTAAATAGCTGTTTTTCTAATAACACCTTCCTGTGTTAGTGAACTTACACATTTTCCATTTTTTAAGCATTTTTTGTATTCATTAAAGTTGGCATTATTTATTTATTATTTATCCACCCCATATTTCTTTAAAATTTGACCTCCATATGCTTTTAATGCATAAATTATTTTAAAAATATATTTTAAAAATTCTGTCATATATTTCCAAATGCAATATCTTACCTCTAAGGACACATGAAGTGATGTTTTCCATTTTCTTCTTTTTTGATTCATTTTTATTTTTTGCCAGTGGGTGGCAGCATATGGCAAGACTCACTAAGATGCAGTGCAGTAGCTAATGTACAAGTATCTTCACCCGTACATGTGTTGGGAAACAGATTTTGAAAAGGTGTCTGCTGTGAAAACTGTGGGTGAAACAACTTAAAAAAAACCAGCCAGACACTGAGGATTGTGTAAGAAAACCTTCAAGACACTTTTAGTCACTTAATGTGGCAGAAATCACAGACTGAAACACCTGCAGAGGAATGTAGTCCTACTGGCTGTTTCAGAGGTTTTAAGATGGTTATCAAAAATATTCCATTACTTCTTATGTTTGGTAAACACAAGGGTCAATTTCAAAGAACAATAACTATTATTACAAGGTGTCAAAAACTGCAAAAATTCTGCTAAAGTGTGTTAAAGTAGGCTTAGCCAATGTGCAACAGTATGCAGTGAGTGGAGGAGCTGTGGCGTACCATTTGAGTGTGAGAGCGAATAAGACTGCTGTCCTCAGCGCAGGTGGAAGCCGTCCCCACACTGTACACAGACTCTGTGGTGGACAGACGCAGGGACTGGCTGCTGCTCAGCGAGGTGGTGGACAGGCGGCGTTTGCGAGCTCCACTACAGTTGTTTGGGATGCTGAAAGCACAGCGCTTGTGGTAGTTTAGCCCGCATCCTACAGGTGGCAGCATGGGTCAAAGAGTCAGGGAGCAGGACGCCCATCAAGCAGCCATGTGGAGGAGATGGAGCACATTTTCATGAGTGTTACGAATCATTTCACAGAGAATTCCTCAGAGCCATCAAAGTTCATTTTCCAATTCATACTTCATCTCCCCGTCTTTCTCACCATCACACTTGAGTCCTTGTCTAACCAGTCCAAACAGCATCTCTCCACAGTGATCACAGAAGGCCGGGGCCCGGTACGAATGCACATTGAGAGCGTGGGGCCGAATCTGGAAATCTTCAAACGTGGCTGCGGCTAAATAAGATAACAGGGGCACAATGTGGTTACAGTGGTTGTCAAGATCCAATCAAACATAGCAGGACAAAATGCAAAATGATCAGCTGGATAAGATAGAATCAGGGTGTGGAAATAGATCACAGAAAAAACAGAGTTCTTTTTTTGAAACAATGACGGTGAGATTAGCCCTGTGGAAGAAAGAGTGTATAGTAAAATAAGCTGATGAGGACTGATCTGTAATAGGAGACAAAGAAGGAAGAACAAAGGAAGGAAGTAGGAAGGCCATTTAGATTTTGATATGACCATTTTGCACTACACAGGACACGATAGCCATAAAAGATTAGAAGAGAAAAGATGAGAGGACATTACTTACCTGAGAGCACCACCTCCACCAGATCGCCCTCCTGAATGTCACTTGTTGCTTTAACGAGCTGCAGGATGTTGTTAGTGGATGTATCGTGCTTGAACAGCAAAATCTTGTCATAAATGCCATAAAAGCCGCACTCTGGGAACTAGATTATACAACAGAGAAAAAGGATTTATTAGCATAATGATAAAAATCATTATACAGGAGGTATTCCTTTTCAACTTTCTCATCTATACAACTGCTACACAGCTGTTACTATGGTATTATCTGGCAACTATTTTATGACATACAATCAGACACTTTATTCTTATCACCAGACAAATTGTGAGATAAGAAAAACAATTAAAAAAGTAAATTGTTGTTTTTAATTTTCCAGAGATATATCTATCCATCCCTGCATTTTCTTTACCACCTAGTTCCAGTGCAGGGTCAGGGTGGATCCTGGGTAAGTGAAACCTAAACTAACTCATTGTTATTGTGCCCCGTCTTAAATCTTCAAACTTCAAACTGCAGACACAGATAAATTCAACATTAACATCTATATACAGAAGTGCACAAAACTGGTCCTCCAGAGCTACTGCCCTGCAACTTTTAGATGTAGTCCTTGTCCATCACACCCGAATCATATAAAAAACATGTTAGCAGGCGTGCAGAGTTGCATGGCAAGCTGCACATGAGCTAATTTAGCCAATTGATTCGGCTGTATTAGAGGAGGAATACGTCTAAAAGTTGCAGGGTGGTAGCTCTTAGTATCAGTTATGTTCACTTCTGTAAATAGTTTTTTATCAACTTCAGCAGCACCCCGGCTGCTTTCACACCCAGCATCTTTACAACCCTCTCACCTCGGCCCTTGGTAGTTCTTGATGGTATCATCATTCATTTCTACATCTATTGCTACGGCCTTCTTGTGTAGTTTCTTGACAACTGTCACATCCGACTGGAAAGCCGTCACCAATTTATGAGTCTGGATGAGAAACCCCCTCAAGATCTTCGCTCCACTGACTGTGGTGGCATCTCCCATCTTGACCCTTGGACTTGAAGCCCAAACTTGGTGCAGATATTTCTGTCTACTCTTGCAGCTACTAGGTTATGGCTGTCCATATATACCATACCTGTCTGCATCTTATAACCTACTGTATTATGGGCTGGACTGTTTCAGAGGCTTCTTTGCACCAGGAGTCTTGTCTAGTGTGGTAGACCCCAACCTGCTGTTAATGTGTAGTATTGATCAGTGAACAGTAAGGCTTCATTTCTATGAGATTGCTTGGAGTTGCCATGATTGGGAATTATTTACATTACATCCACCACCAACATCCTTCAACCTGCTAAAACTGCAAATGACTTTCAGCAGGGAGATCTAAAGGAGGTTTGCTCTAATCTTTTATCTTATCTTATGGCTGTAGTTCCCAGTCAGGGCAACTTCCAGCGACCTCATAGGAATGAAGCCATACACTTTGTTCCCTGTTTGTTTGTTATTGTTTTTTTTGTCCCCACAAATGCTGTAAAACAAGCCCATGCACACAAAGGTAACCACTGTTATGGAAGAAATGCAGGCTTACTTCCACATATTGAGCAACTCGATCAATGTGGAAAGCAAGACAAAGGAGAAACTTTATCCTATCTTCCTATCAGCCATACGGCATTATACATGCACACGCACACACACACACACACACATTTACACTCAGGTGTTTCCATAAAGCTCTTCCCCAGATATGAGAGATGAGAGTGTCAGTCAGAAGTCAGTAGAGCGAAGGAGGCTGTCATAGGGAAACCCTGCGTTCCTGAATAGTTAATACTGTCTGGTTCACTTCAGTAGCCTGAACACACACGACACCACTGGCACACACACATTTACACACAGTTATACTTTACGAAGCTTCTAAATCAATTCTCTTTTAGTAAGTACAAGTGAGACCAGAACAAAGAACAGAAAAATAAGTAAAAGCTTTACATTTGAGAGATTTCACCCCAACACACACTTGCACACACAAGTAAACAAAGCAGTCATCACTGAGTTCTTGTACTTTGGTATGATACAGAAATACAGTACACGGCATCGCTTAACAGACACACCTTCCTTACTAACAGCAAAACACACACCCTGTCTTTCCCCTGTCTCCCTTCTTTTTTCCACAGCACATACACAGTCTGTCTTTCAGTTTCCCAACTGGCTCTCCACACCACCACATCTAAAAAAAAACAGGCCTGGTTTGTACTGCTGCCAAGCTACACAGTAACTCCACCACGCCCCAGCTGCGGCCTGCTGCTGACCACAGTCAACAACAGGACACACAAAAAGGCAAAAGGCACTTTTTTCTCTGTTTTTGCTTTAAAAAACTAAAATGTTCCTAAAGCTAACCTACAAAGTGTATCCAGATATATGCTAAGAAACACATGGGGCTAAAGGACAGTTTAATAAAATCTGAAGGCTGTATCAACTCAGTGGAGTGCAACCATCCAGATAATATCTTTTATATTCGTTTGTTTGTTTTTATGGGAATAAAAATCCTATTTGCACAAAGCACTGGTGAGAAGAGCTGTAAGTCACAGATCATAAAATCCAGCTGATGTTATGAAAATGAGTAAAACTTACTATTATAAAAGCGACTCTGCAAGTTTTTTATATACAGAAGACACTAATTACACAGTGATAGAAATTACTGATTAGTTTTTTTAGACAACAATGTCTTTGTCCACCCCTTATAATGATTTTCTAGTCGTGCACATAGCTCTGGTTTTTGCGATATCCATCTCTGACATTTCATAGTTGACACAATCTCTGAAAAAGTGGATTTTCCACCTGCAGCAGCAGGTAGGAGACGTGGACTCCTGAGCAGCATTAGCTTGATGTAAACAGATTATGAAACCCGAGCAGAAACATTTTAAGATTAAAAAAGATACCAAACACCAAATGGTGCAAATGGCGGTTGACTTTCTTACCAGCATTTTCCATTAGTCTTTCATATCACTTATTTTGGTCACGTTTGCATCGAATTTTGTCCTTCATTCTTTCCTTTAAACATGAGCCATTTTTTTGTTGTTTTTTTTAAAGCTAATTTTACATCTCTTCATTTTATTGAGACGCAGTTATATATTTCAACAAAGACTCCTTAAGTAATGAGCCTTTATGCACCTCCCAGCTGTTATCATAGGGGTATTTCACTAAATGCATCTATTAGCTACATGGTTCTGGAGCGATGTGGGTCAGAGGCCACAGAGTACTGTTCACCACCAAATGGGGAGCTTTGTCATGGCTTGTTGATAGGGAAATTTCATCAAAAGAGTTCTTTTAAAATGAATTATATGCTATTGTGCACTGAATAAACCCCTGGCTTTAAGGGGCATTTATTCAGGTTTTGTAATTTGTCACAGTGAAACTCCTAGCTCAGCAAAGCGGGATTGGGTGTAAGGAGCCAAGACTCAGAGATCAGAGGTGGCAGCAGGGATGGCTTTTGCCAGGCCATGCTAATATTAGATGAATACCACCAGCAGAAGCTTCAAGTGACCACAGAGTTTTCAGACATGTAGTGAAAGACTGACTATAGCTCTGATGGCCATAATTAAAAGGACAGATTTAACACATGTTGCAGTGCGATTATGCAATGTGATTCAAGCAGTGATAGGCTTCACTTTTCACTTGCTTAGTGGGGAGTCAAGAATTTTAGACCATTAACAGCATCCTGTCTTCCATAAATCAGTAAAATATTTCTCTGAATAATTCAGAAAATGTGCTGCCAACAGTTTTTACTGGCTCTGATCACTGGAAAGGCATCTTGTTTTAGGCCTGTACATTCAGCTGAGTAGGCTGTTAGACATTTCATCACTCCCTTTACTATAAATGAAATGACCTTTTAATTTATATATATATATATATATATACACATAAATTTTTCTGTTTATACATATGTCTTCTATTCCACATGCATTTGGCAGATGCTTTTGTCAATGTGCCTTACATTTACGAGTCAGAATAATACAATCAGGAAATCGGAGAGGACATCATAATAAAGTGCTGTGAGTCCAAGTGTTGACATGTAGTGCTACAGGCACAGCTATTTTTGTTATTTGTGTCCTTTCCCTCAATAATCCCGCTTAATAACGAGATCAGTATTTAATCACACAATATGATCTTGGGCGTAAGTGTACACAGCGCGTTCAGTGTTGAAGTGTGCCAAAGAGCTGGACACATCTTTCATGCTCATCATAACAAGCAGAAGTGTTAGGCTAAGTGTGGAAATTCTGCTGGAGTCTTTACCTCACTCTTAAAAGTAGATAAAGACTTTGCAGGTTCAGCTGATCGTTCCACACCGGGGAACAACAGAGGAAGACTGTAGCTGCTGATTTCAAGCATTAGGCACCTTTGACAGGCAGGGCAGGACTATCAAGAGGGAGTGTGACTCTGGCTTAAGGTTGCTGTTTTGTAAGCCGGAGCAGAGCTTTAATGTTGATGTGCGCTGCAACTGGAAGCAAGTGAAGAGCGATCAGCAGCGGAGTGACATGAGCTCTTTTCCTGCTGCTGCATTCTGAATCATCTGCAGAGGTTTAGCTGAGCGTGCAGGCAGGTCTACCGGTGAGGAGTTGCAATCAGTTAGCACCAATGAGTAGAAATAACCAGAACCCGAACCAAGAGCTGTGTCGTGTGTTCTGTCAGTAGGGTCTGATCCTCCCGATTTTGAAGGCAGTAAATCGACATCATAGAACTTGAAGCTCACCTGGTTGTCAACCATGACACCAAGACTCTTGGCAGAAATCGTAGGCACAAGTGTGACAGAATCAAACTGCACACTTATCTAAGGAGGTATGGAAGGACTGGCTGGACAGACAATAGAGGCTCTAAATCTTCCCAACAAAAGACATGAAAACCGAAAGCTCCCTGACAGGAGTGATTCATATAATAACTTTATGCATCAGTACTTGGGATTGCCAGAATAAATACCAACTGCTGCCATCTGCAATTAGAAACACCCACAAAACCTAGATCAGAGGAGACTTCCAGTTCTGCCCTAATTCACCATCAGGCGTTTTCTGCTGGCACTGGTCTGTCTGCTGCTAATCCCACGCTGTTACTGTCACTGCTCGCTTCTTTCTGATTGAGAAACTTCAGAAACAAGACGACTCATATTATCCTGAACTTATTTTCCAAAATATACATAATTCACCAACCACAAATGTGGCTGCCACGTCTGTGCAAACCATAAAACTTTATAGCTCTGCTGAAGAGCATAATATTCAAACTCCCTAAGCCATCCTTCTCTCTAAGAAAATCATTATTTTTTCCATTTCTTCTCTCCAGCGACTCAGTTTTTAGTTAAAGTATTGGGTCAAATGAGGACGACAAAGCACATTACTTCTGTATAGCAGCGTGGTGAGAAATAACTTTGATTTGGTATTGTATCTGTACCGTATATATGTGTATGTACTGTACATGTAGCTGTGAGGGCAAAGGTTAGGAGCATTGTTAACATAAGATTGTGTGTACTTGTGTGTGCATGTGTGTGTTTGCAGTATGTGTGCAGTTTGCAAACAAAAAGCTGGTTTTATTATCATATATGCTTTAGTAAGGAGTAGTTCGGCTTGCCTGGAGATGGGGTGGGTCTCTGGCTGCTTTCTTTAGATTGTCAGGCATCAGGTTTCCCGCTGTCGCCTGCTCTATCCCTGCAGCTCTTCGGGCCAATGAACCGATCAGAAGTTAAATGAATTATGAACAAGTCTTTCTTTGCCCAGTGCACCGGCCTCGACTCCCATCACTTATTTGTCTTTTGAGTGCAACCCTTTATATTTTTTGCTCCCTATGTTTACTTTTCTTCTTTAAATCAAATATTTTCATTTTGTTAAAATTTTCAAAAAAAAAGAAGAAAAGAAAAGACAAACAAGGACCCTTAAAAAGTGAATGTAAAAGAAATATCCTGTTACCTTTTTTGATCTTTGGCTGGTCACATCTCTCTTGTGGATGTTAAAAATCTTTAAAGTCTTCTTTTATAGAAGAGATTTTATGTAAGTTCATTTAAAGAATGTGATTACATTTATATCACTAAAGCCCATTCCTGCAAGGACATGTCAAATGTTAAAAAGTAAACAAGCAAGATTAGGGATTTGATTCCATTTACAATTAAAATAATGAGCTAATATTCATCAATATATGAATGATTCACTTCTATGTTTGTATTTATTGATCTTATATTTTATCAAATGCTGGGAATATTTCATTCTCAGGAGCAGAAGTTGCTGGCATTAACCTGTCCGTCTAAAGCTCTTCCCTTCCCCCTCTTGTCTGTGTCCCAGGAGGGCAACTGGAGGAGAATGACTGGTAAAACCCAGACCAGCAACGTGACCAATAAGAACGACCCCCGTTCCCTCAACTCCAGAGTCTTCATTGGCAACCTCAACACAGCCATTGTTAAGAAGAGCGACATAGAGGTCATCTTTGCCAAGTACGGCAAGATAGTGGGTTGCTCCGTGCATAAGGGTTACGCCTTTGTACAGTACATAAATGAGAGAAACGCTAGAGCGGCTGTGGCAGGAGAAAACGCTCGTATCATCGCTGGACAACCTCTTGGTGAGTCTTTTTTTATATATTTGTGAGATATCTGCGTTGACTGCATTTCAGATGTCATCGGAAACTTTTGAAGGGTCAATAAACTGCAGCCTTCACTGCATTTCAAGAAAGTGTTTTGCCTTGAATACAGAATATTTTATTAAAGCCTGATCTTTGCCTGAGGAATGGATTGCATCTCTTGGGGAACACAATGCAGTTTCAGGCATCTCTCTGACTTTTACTTTAGAACCTTCTTTTACTTCTAACTACTCAAGTGTTTGGGTTTGTTGTCAAGCTAATGTGGTGAAAAAAGCCCTGCTGGAATTGTTAAATGATCCACTTGCGAATGGGAAAAGACCTTGATTTTTAACATTTACTAAATAAAAATGCATGAAAAGGATCTCAAAGTCCTTGCGGCCAAGCAGAATCATAAAATAAAATGGTAATGACATGAGATGATGCAGTATTATACAAGCACATACTAACTGTCCTGCACCATGCTGTGGCTTGTTTCTGTTGGGTGTTGACTTTCTTTTTTACATATGAAAAACAAGTGTCTCCAATGAGATCTAATTGGAAATACCTGTTTTTCTTCTGACAGCGACGACATATTCTGTACAAAGATGAATTCCCAAATTTTTCTGATTGCTAGAAAGTCTTTAGAATTTCAGTTATGTGGAAAAGTAAAAAATGTAAAGTACAAACAATCCAAAAAACTGAGCATAGAAAATTATATATAGTGTAAGTGTGAACTTCAAATTCTATTTGATGTTAATCTTAATTGAATTAAAACGGTCAGAATGAGTTGATCAGAGAGGGCAGTGTGTGACGGAAGGCTAGATCTGAAATTTACGATAATGACAAAATAAAACATCAATGAGTTGGTATCTCTGATCAGGTCTTTTTTACTCCCTACATGAAAAAAAGCAATTCAAATGGACTTCAAAATAAAATACCATATTGAACATGTAAAGTGTTGATATTTCTATACATATTCATCAGACCATATGAGAACTATGCAAGTGTTGATGTCTTTGAAGATGAGAGAGGGAGCTGTCTTGCATTCAACCAAAGCTAATATGCTACACCAAATAGGCTACATACAAGATGTACATACACATACACCTTAAAATTAGCAAAACAATGCACACGATTGAGCGCTATTCAGAGAAGTAGCAACAATTTGCTGAATACGCTATGCAGTGACAGTACCTATAGGCCTACTGTAGAATCTACTTCGTAATGCATATTATTTTTCTCATATAGGTCCTATTTATTGCTGTCTCTTATGCAATTATGCCACAGTGGGAAATCTGACTGTTAGTGGCTGTACAGGCTTGCCAGTTGCAGTATTACAGTAGGTTGGGGCCCAATCTACACATTGCAGCATTGTTGGAGTATGTATGGGGTAGAAAAGCTGTAATTTTAACATCTACACATACATAGAGCTCCTTTAAGCTTGTGTCAAGCAATAGCAGTGCTCCACAGGAAGCATTGGGGGGATGTTCCAACAAATCCTCTGTACCTGCTTTCTGCAGGGTTGTTGACAGCTGTCCAGATGAATGGAGCATGAATACAGAGCAGCAGTGAGAACAGAATAGATGGTATATGTATTAAGCTGCAAGTTCACTTCTCCTAGTGGGGTATTTTGAAGCAATATTTAAAATTTGCCAGTGAAGTCTGTGTTTTTTATTTGGTCAAAAACACAAACTTGACTTTTTATCCACATGTCAGGGGGACAACTATTGCTCAACTCAAATATAAAGATGATCTTCTTTCACACTGTTCCACACATTTGTATTGCATCCTCAGGGCAGATTGAGGGTTAAAGCCCCAGTGTGTAATAATTACTCCCATCTAGCGGTGCACTAATTGAATGCAAACAACAGAGTGGTGCTTTGTGGCACCTCAATGTTTACCACTAGTGAAGCCGTGGGGAGTCATGAATGTGAAAACGTCAAACATCTTACACAAGTTGGGGAGTCAGGTGATGAGGAACAGGATATCATTTTGTTTCCTCATTGATGCCGATAAGTAACAAGCCTGCCCTCCATGTATTTGGTACCACCCTACTGCCTATAGCTAATGTAATTGTGTGAAATCATTTTTCATGACCTGTAGATTCAGAGATGATCTGATGAAGTGAGTTGGAGAGGAAGATGATGAGGTACAGTAGAGGTACAGCAGTCAAAACAGGTTAGTGGACCTGTCGGCACTGCAAGCGGAAAATCCTGTGCAGTAACTTTAGCAATGGGGCTTAACAGATTTGCTTCTCGGCCATTTTATACAGCAAGTGGAAGTAAATGATCCGACCAAACGGGAGGATACAGTAGCTGCTGGAATATCCTGCCTTGTTTCGAACATAACGCCAAAATAAACTTCACTGATAGATTGAATGAACTTACCAGTCCAGCAGACGGCTGCAACCTCTGTCTAAGTTTTTATTTCCATCTTTTCATTTTTCTTTTCTTGGTTACTTTTCCTCCCTCTCATAGGGCAAGTTGTATGGTCCACTGTCAGCAACCCCCCACCCTCCTCCGGTTGACAATTTCAGTGGTTTTGCCCATTTGGATTCGAAGATGTATAACTGTATTTAAAGATGGCAATGCACCATAGCAGCTTTCAGTTGTGTACGCCACCATCTATAAATACCTCATTCTAAGCTACGACAACACTTTCATTGGGATACATGATTAGTATTCATGTATGGATCTTGATTTTGCAAATAAAATCAAATTAAAAGCCAGATTAGTAACACACTATCCCTTTAAAGTTTGTAGTGAAAGACAACCTTTGGCGCTAACTCACTTGAAGTATAAATGTTACATTTCTAAAGAGAGAAAGTACAGAGGTGAAATGAAAAGTAAGTTCTTCTGAATCAATAAACAGACATCCTGCTTTTTGTATTGACAGCTTATGTCAGCCTAAGCATCTCCCCATAAGTGGTTCCTTCAGTCACCACGGTACGGTTACAATGTCTCTCAAGGCCTTTTGTTCATTTTTGTTTTATAATGAACTAAACACAGTAAAGTTACCTCTGCAACCAAAAATCATGAACATAGGTCATGCTGAAAAACTCTATGTACTCCTTTCTGGGTTCAGGCATTCAGTTTTGTTCAACAGATCAATGTATTGTTGCTATCTTGCCTCGCTTTAAACTGGATGGACACTTCTGGTAACCACAGATCTACAGTATAATGCCTCTTAGAAGTTTGGTTTTCAGATCATTTAATTGTTAAATGGACTCTTCTTTAAAGCTTTTCCAGTCATGTGTGCTTTGACACAACATATCACATTCACACAGTACTTATATTGTATCTTACTTAGTGCTCGATACATGTTTATGCTCCCGATAGGCACATCAGGGGGCAAGGTGGGGTTCAGTGTGTTACCCAAGGACACCTCTACATGCAGTCATGGGAATCTAACCGCCAAACTTCTGGTTGGTAGGTAGCTCTTTCACCTGAGCTACAACTTTTAGTTCCTTCTGTTGCGAAAATAAAACCAAATGCACTGCCGTCTTGGACAAAACATTGATAAATAAAGACACTAAAGTTCCACCCTCTTTCTCTAAATCAAACCTGGCATTCATGCAGAGTCCTGAAAACAGGCAAACAGATACAGAGAAAAATTAACCATGCAGAAAATAAAATGTCTCTTTTTTGTGGTGGAGACATTGAAATTGCTTGTGATTTACTAGTAATTTCCCCACAAACTCTTTTCATTCCCTTTTATTTTTACATTAATTGTTTTTGTTGAAGAAACTGACCAGATTTTAAAGTATCTTCACTCTCAGAGTTAATTTCACACCAAGATCACAGCGAGGCAATCCTGCCCTCACACCATCATCCAATCTACAAGTCATGTGTTGGGGGTACGGAGGGGAGATACATCCTTAATTGACAATTAAAGCCACTCTCAGTCTCATCCTCTCAAGCCAAAGCTTTTAATATTAACATGGCAGAGAAATGAATCAGCTATATAATGATTCAGAGCTGAGAAATGACCTCCACAATTGATCTGACTCCCTGTTCAAAAACATCTCATTAAAGTGTTATTGCAAGTTGATTGCATGTCAGTTTTAAATGCTACTATTGCCATGTTACTGATTGAGCAGGAGTCATACCAATGGCATTTTTTTTGCGATCATTGACAATATTTCCTGAGGTTATACCCCTACCACAAGAAAAGATAAAAAGATAAAAAATGTATGTGGAAGAAGAGGAAAGTATTCATTTTTTAAAAGGCAGTGGTCACTTGTAAAAAGATTAGCACATAAACAAATCATACTCCTAAAGAATTCATACTTTAAGATTCACTTGAGGAGCTCAGAAACCCAATATAAAGTCATAGCACACTTCCATCATTAAATACAAATATACAGTACATAAGGTGGATGTGTTTTTGTGCATAAGGATAAAAAAAACTGCATGTGAAGTAATGTAAAAGAAAAGCATAGTAACACAGCTGGGAGCACCTTCCTCTCTTTGCTGCTGAATGAAAAATAGATGCTCCATTACCTTATCAAATATGAATAGGAGTTTATTACATCATATATAGGATTCTGAGAACAGCCATCACGACTACTCTGACAAGGATGAGGAACTGTCTCTAAAAGAACTCCACACGAGCAAAGATTCTAAATAATGAATCAGAAGAGGTGGAAAAATTTGATATAATAGTTTCTCCTTTCCAATTATGTCCCCATGGTTTCATTGTGGGAAAACTAAGCCACTTAAAAGAGTGAAGCCTATGCGAAAGTGCAAAAAAATGCAGTTCCCTCCTCATCCAATAAGTGCTGGCTGCAAAACAGAGCAATTCCCCATTGGCTCCCATCTTAAAAAGGCCAACTTTATAGCATAATTAAACATGTTTACATCCTGGTTCAAAAAACTATTTTAGTATAAAATGTCTGGGGTACCTTCATAACAACTGTGGGGGGAGTGAAAAAAAGTCTAACTCATTCGTTTATATGTTATTTAAAGCAGATCAATGCAACTATGGGTATGTTTACCATGCAGTGCACACCCCAAAGCTGTAGGGGGAGCTCCATAGGGAAAATAGGCGATAGATGAAGAAGCATGTTGTA
>JBBDHI010000009.1:15522114-15538026 GCA_037177115.1 Craterocephalus stercusmuscarum | reverse complement strand
ATGAGAGTCCTTTACCTTGGCCTCTGACTGGTAACAGATTTTTTTTTTTTTTTACTTTTTCAAAATGTTTCTTGTTTTTTAACCATTTTACTTTTTTACAAGTTTTACACTTCCATTATCAATCACAAGCAAGTTCTATGCCTAGCAAGGAAGAATGATTCACTTATGATACTACAGTATTCTTACATATTAATAATCATATAATGAAAGAAAAAATGCAAGAAAGAAAAGAAGGAAATGAGACATTTACAGCACACAATGGCAACTCTAGTCATCATTTACAACCTCTGTTTCGATATCTTTTTTTGATGTGTCATACTGATTTGTCTATTTGTTTTGTTCCTCAGTGAGGGCACAGTAGCTCAGAGTGAAAAAAAAAAGGAAAGCAGCAGTCGACCATCAGTAACTCGCTGTCAAACGGGTGAGCCACAGCAGGTTGCACGGTTGGGGAATTCACTTCAGGTTGTAAAAGAAACATTTGCAAAACGGTGCTTCTTCACCCTGTATGTCCACTCCTAAACTAAGCATCCACTTTTAGATGTAGTGCAATATGGTTCCAAATAGCAGTTTAATGTAACAGCAGGACATTATGACCTGCTGCAGAATGATAATGTAGTGGCATCTGGTTGTTTTCTTTGACAGATCCAAGCCAAAGCAACAGCAGGTTAACATGCTGCCCAAACATTAGCCCACTACCCTGTTGGGAAAAACATATATATTCTGAAAATTAGTGTTGGGAAATTAGTCGAGGAGTGTTAATCTGAAAGGTCATTTTAATATTTTGACCTGACATCCCAACCCATATACGACCCTGTAGTTTCAACAGCTGGTTTCACATCATGTTCTAACAAAAAATATTCACTAAATAAGTTTAAAGTCAAGGGGCAACTTTTACTTTAAATAAAGATGTGCTCTATTGTTTTTTTCTATTCATACAATTTGAGAATCCATCAGCTGCAGTCTGATGGATAACACCTCTGGACGGCAACGTTTCTGATCTTCCAGAGTAGCCTGTGAATATCTGGATAGTGATCAGGCGACTGGATTTCAGTCCATGTGTTCCGCATCTTTTCAACTCCAAAGAACGTTTGGATTCATGCAACCAAAGCTTGCATGAGTATGATTAATCATTACAACTCAGAATACAAGCTTTTCAACAATCATGTTCTCCATCTTTAAAATGCATATTCATATGCAGATGTGTGGAGAGATTTCTACACTGCAGAGCACAGAAAAATAGATGGAAGGCGTCTCAGAGGAAAACCGTTCCCACTAAAAGAATAACTGAGCAACCTCTGGGTTACGCTCAAATTAAAAATCAGTCAATTGTGTCATAAAAATCAAGACACTGCTGAGATTTTTGTGGCAGAATTGTTATTTTTCCCATTATACCTCTTCAGAAAGAGGAGATCGCCTTCATTAGCTTCCTGGCTAATGTGCCACTTGTGCAACTGATGCACTCCATGAAAAGAAGAACCTCGACACGCAGCAAAAGTGCCCCTGGTGCTTTTATGAGGCCAGAATAAACAGCAACAAACTAGAACCAACTACCATAAAAAAAACCTGGCACCAACATGAAAAATACCAGACCTCATGTGAGGAGAACCTTCATCCAGCAGATCCTCACCCTTACTTAATCAATGCCTCCTCTCTACACTCAGTAGCTGAAACAATCAATGTTCACATCCCTCCATTCAACAGTAACCGTTAACTGTAAAATGTGAACACATTTAATGAAATGACTTAATGATTAAATGCAGTTTAAAAAAGGTGATTTAAACAACTGTAGCCCCGTGAGAAACACACTCTCTCTCTCTCTTGCACACACAAATACACTGAACAGGTCCCTGATTCTGACTCAAGACTGACAAGGTCTTTCATAGCACCATGGTTTAACTAGTGCATTTACAAGCACACACGCACACACACTTGTCTGTACAGTAAAAAGCACCAAATGGCAGAAGGTGCGCCGTTTGTTGAGCGAGCATACACCAGCCTCACACCTCTACAGTCTGGCTTCAGCTGCACTCTCATGATGCCCATCTGGAGCTTGTTAATGCGGTGTGAGAGCGTCAGTCTACAGAGCCGAGTTTGAAATGGATAAGGATTGTGGAAATGTGTTCGTTTATCATGTACAGGAAAGTGGAATTTAACCTCAAGCACACGCACACAGTGGCAGAATCACAGGGATCTTACGATGAGACTAGACGTCTAACTGGCAAATCTGAAATTAAAGCTATTTATTGAACACTGGTTAGCCACCATCTAGTGCCTCCTCATACACAACTAAGTTAAACATTCTTCGATCTAAAAGATGACACCACACACACGCATACACACCCACTATCTGGAGTCTTTGGAATGTAATTCATTGATTCCCAATGCGGAGATTGGGTCGGGTGTTTTCTGTAACCATTGGGAATCGTAACTGCTTTAGGCCATGCATACATGTTATACTAGCCACAAGCACTTTCTCGACTATTAAAAAGAAGCCATAAAATGTCATGTGGCAGTGTGTTTTTGCAGTGTGTGCTGCCTTTCCTTGTTATTTCACTGGGAAATGAGAGTAGTGTGTGTCAGCAGCTGAAGCGCACAATCATATACACAAAGTGCTTTGTAATAATAATCGTTGGCAGACTGGAAGGGAAAACAAATGCGGAACAGAATACTGTAGTGTAGAAAAGTGTTACTTCAAACGTGATTACTTGAAAACAGAGCAGCCAGGATTTTAAAGTTATAAAAAAGCATTACAAGTTGTGATTAGTATAACAAGAAGTCACTGAGGCATCAGAGAACTGTGAGGAGGTGAACGGGGGAAGGTTATGTCCTGTGGTGATGGCCCAGCCAGCAGGGGGGGGGGCAGGACAAGTGTACGTGTGTGTATGTGTGTGTAAGTGGGTGGGAACAGGTGAAATGGATCCACGGTCATCTTCAGTCTCTTTTTGTCCCAGTTGTGGTTGCAGAACTCTAAATGCAGGAAAGCAGAAAAACAAAGTTAGACCAACAGCTGCTCACCAAACAGATGAGGAAGGCAAAGATGTAAATGACCATCTCACTATGAGTTCATGCCCAGCATACTGGAGTCATATGAGGTCTAAACATTAAATTAAAGGGGCTCCTAAAGATCTAAAACTCAAGCTAGAGGCTCAGGTATAGCTGGAGAAGTGACTAAAAAGATGTTTCTTAGACGGGTGAATGCCATTGTTTTGACAGCTAACAAGTCTGCAGCTGGTTCCAGGTGTTGCATTTGCATCCGGAAGCTGTTCCTGTGAACCTACAATGTACGGTCAAATAAACTCTACGATTTTATGTTGATTTCCATATTAGAGGAAAACAAGTCCACAACAGTCTGGCAATGGAAAAAACTCTCCAGGAAGAAAGAACATTACCGTCCAAGTCTACATCACAGTCCTTTTTTCCATTTATGGTCACATATTCGGGACAATGTGGGGTCCTTGCACACAAGATGGACCTTCCAGCCTTTCTGTTAGAAGACAACCACTCTACTAGCTGAGTTTCTTTAAAAGAGGATTCGATATCAATACTGTAAATAGAATTTTCAGAACCCTACAGGATTTAGTCACAATTAAAGATTCAGAATCCTGAGCTCATGCTCCTGATATATCTCAAACTCGAGTATCTTCTTGTGAACAGACTTGAAAAAATCTCCATCACAAACGGTAAATTAAATTCAATATCTAAACTTCACAAAGGATTCAATAGTCAAAAGTCTCCCCCTAGATGTGGACTGTTAAGATCTATAAACCTCAACAGGGTCCCCTCTGAGTCCAGTCCTTATTTCACCCTCCCACTCACCAGAACGGTGCAGTGCTGTCACACAAAGATCTTGGCGAGTGCATCTGCCCCGGCGCTGGCAATGAAGGGCTGGGAAGAGTGGAAGGCCACGTCATGAATGGCCTCATCATGCTTCTTCCTGTGGGCGGTGATCTCCTGCACACAAGTCCTGTTTTCCAGCATCCACAGGCGCACTGAGCAGTCATGGCCTTGAGGAAGCAAAGACAATAGGTCATGATGGCTTAAACTTACTACAGAGGACTGTGTAAAGGAATCCAAAGTAAAGCTTCCTCTGCAACACACTCACTTTTTTCAGAAATGACAGAATCTAAACATTATTTTACTGCATTTACTGTGGAGGGTTAGATTTGGAGAAAGAAATACTCACTGCCAGAGATGAGGTAAGTGCCTTTAGGATCGGTGGTGAGACATGTGACCGCATCCAAGTGAGCCACCATTGAGTGGACAACTTTGCCTGCGCAAAACAAACAAGGAGCCCTTAAATCGATTCATTCAGGTGGAAAAAAAAAATTCCACTGAGTTTGCAGACTAAATAAACAGATTATCCACCATCCATATAACTCAGGCATCATTCACATCTAAAGAAATGTCTGAAGAAGGCATTTGACCTGTTGAGCGTATTGAATGGTACCTAACCGATTTGGTGTAAAAGCTAAGGTTTAAAAGGACCGGGCAGTATATTAAAAAAACACACATCATAACAGCAATCTTTTTAAATGAGACCACTTTCTTCTGCAACATACCCGTCTTGTTATCCAGAAAGCGGATAGTGCAGTTGTCATGTGCAGTAACGGAGACGGACTCCGTTGGATGGCTGACAACACGGTTGATGAGTTCGCTGCCTGTAAAATAAAAAACATTTATCATTTATTTGCTCTCAGGATACTACTGAACTTACTTTACTCTGGCTGGAAAATGAGGTCCTTCATAGTGTTCAGTTCATACCATCTTTTGTCTGGGTCTCCAGCGCTGTGACGCTCTGCTCTGTGTTGAGGTCGTAGAGAAGTGTCTCGCCAGCGTCAAAGGACACCACCACCTGGTTGGGGTCAGTAGCCACAAAGGCTACTGAAGTGGGTGTTCCATGCTCTGGAAAAAGGCAAGACGTGATGACGTTGTGGAAACTGGACACAATAGAACTGCATACAACAGAACAAAGGGCCCGAGGAACAGACTGCTTGATAAAAGACAACAAAACTTAAAGCGCAACACAGCAGGTAGAAGATAGAATACAAAGTATGAATAAAACATATGTTCTTCCTTTTCTCCTCTTTTCTCCTTGTGATCTTAGCAAAAATTTATGAAGAAAGTGAATTTCTAAAATCCAGCAGCTGATGTGTGGGCTTTCTGAAGAGAATTATTGCTCAAAGCCAATTTAGAAATGAAAGGAAAGTTTGACTTTTTGAAGAAAAAGAAATTAGACATGGCTCAGGATGTTTGAGTGTGGAACTGCACAAGGCTGTTAACTCCGCTTCTCTGGCCGCTTTTGGGCTTTTTTATATTTTCTCCAACAAAAAAGAAATTTTGTTTTCCGTTTTGTTGTTTTCTGAAAGCTTGTCATCTTTTCTGAAATTTTGCTCCATTTTCGATTTGGTGAAACATGTTCTCTTGCGTTTCCTGCTTGTTGGGTTCTTGCATTGTGATTTGTGTTTCTGCTGTCATTTTACAGCTCAGGGCTACCGTACAACACAGATGTGTACCTCTCTCCTTATTGAAGACAGATACACAGGGAGACGAGTTCTGAGGATCCCAGATACGGATGGTCCCATCGGCAGAGCATGAAGCAAGACGGTGGTGAACTCCAGAGTAAGTCAGACCCCAAACGCTGTCCTCGTGGCCTGCTAGCACACTGCTCTCAATGCCCGGATCTTGAAAACAATGAAACCAAAAGATTTAAATATGGCAAAAACCACAAACAATCCACAAAGTTAATTTCAACAGTCGGTTAAAAATCACCATAATTATCATAAGGATCCACGTTGAGGTCAGGCATCTTCCAACATCTGACAGTTCCATCCAGGCCCCCGCTGTAGCAGGATTCCCCGTCCTCACTCATCGTCAGAGACAGAACAGCCCCGCTGAACCAAAAACATTAAGGCGTCAGTGAGATGCGAGATGATGTGTATCTCTGATTAACTTGTATCAGTAATGTTTATACTGAACTCACCTGTGTGCCCGAAATGTGTAGATGGGCTCAACATCCAAAGCAGCGTTCCTAGGGACAGATGGACAGAGTCGGCGTTAAAAACTCTGCTTCGTTTGGGTTTATATTTGTGTGTGAAATCAGAAAATGCAGCAAACTGGCTAAAAATGTAAATAAATGAGTTTTTGATGGTATGAATTTCTTTGCCGGGAGAGTTCTTACTTTTTAGAGTGCATGGCCTTGTTGAGGTTCCACAGCTTTAGTGTACCATCCTCAGATGCTGTGAGCAGGACTGCTTGGCTGGGGTGAAAGGTCAGAGCCCGGATGGCATCGAAGTGGCTGCGGAGTGTGAACCGAGGGTTCCACGTCTTCTTGAATTCCTCCCTGTTATCCTGCATCTGAACAAACCCGAGAGGGAAATATTCATACCTGTGTACAACACATGCAGTATTACACGCTAAGGGTCGCCCAAATGGAGTCTGTATTTACATCCATGGAGAGATCATTGTCATTGGCCACAGTGAGATCAGCCAGTTCACCCAGGTTCATGTCCCCTCCTCCAACTGCATCCATTATGAAGACGTCAGAGGAGAAACCAAGGGCCCCACCTGCAGGTTGGAGGTGGAAAAGCACAAGCACTGCATTCTTGAAAAATGTTATGGCTCTATAAATGCTTCGGTATCTACGGGAAAGAATCACAGAAAGCAGCGGTCACATATCCAATTTCCTTACTCTAACACTTTGTACCAGAGGAAATATTTACAATTGTGGGATTCATTCTCCCCCAGACTGGGTTAATAACTGCAACCCAATGTGTGGGATACAGAGGAGAATGAAGAATAACCCATAGTGTAATTTTCTGGAAAGAAGAGGGGGGGCTTTTAAGATGTGGGAGTCTTACCTTCCCCGGAGCGAGCTTGTCCTGATACAGAGGGGGGCGGGGTAGGTTTAGGGGGGAAGTCCGACATCATGCCTTGTAACTTGTTCCTGCGATTCTCTGAGCCCGGCAAGGGGGGAGGGAGAGAGACAAAACACCCAGTCATGCCGAGAGGCGGGGAATGGACGGAGAGGCCAACAGATGACAAAAAATACAGGTAGAAAGAAACAAAAAGATCTACGAGTTTCTGAAAGTATAATAAGAGGCAAATTTGAAACTGTTGATTCATCTTCATGGGAGAGGGTGAAATCGATAAAACCACAAAGCCATTGTGTAAGTATGATAGAAAGAATGGAATGTGAACACATAACAAGAGAAGGCAGCATGCGTGATAACCTTTGAAATGGCCCCTGGAGCACAGAGAGTAGATCTACAGACAGAGATGACAGCCACACAGCTCTACGAGTCACAGACTGACAGCTCGTGAAACAGGACAGAGAGACATGTGGTTGGGAAAAGAGGCTGGTTTTATTGACAAGAAGAGATGCCAAGACACAACGAGAAGTAAAAGGTAAAAAGGTGAGCAAGGGGAGGCAAAAAAAAAAGGAGAAACAAAAAGACGGGTACACTGGTGGCAGTGATTCTGGCAGTGCTGGTGATGCTGCTATGGCAACAGCGTACCTAACTCCCGTCCATCCCCTGAGATCCTGGCCTCTCCCGCCCCCTCCCCATCCTCCCCTGAGCCAAGAAAGTCAAATTCACTGAGGGCGTCTTCGGAGTCGTCTTCGTCCTCCTCATCCTCGGGGTCCAGACCCGTGGTCATGGGCTCCGAACTCATCTGGACGGAAGAGCAGAGCGCACGGCGAGTCACCCACAGAGCCTACGGCTGACTGAGAAAGCTATTTCACCGGTGGACTTAATGATGTAATTTCTTATCACTCATCAGACCTTCACGCGAGACTTTTTGCTCTTCCGTGGTCCGTCGATGCAGTCATTTGCTATGCCTTGGAAATCATCTTCTTCGTCACTGTCGTCTTCATCGTCATCCTCGCAGCCATGAAGGAAAGGGATCTTATCCAAGACCGAGCCACTGGCATGTACCTTGGAGCTTTCCTTGCCTGCATTCCTATGAGCAGATACATAGTTTATTGAAATCAGACAAAAGTTATTTAGGACAATAACCACACGGTGACTGGAAGGGTGACGGCATGAGCTTTTGAAGCCACGACCTTCTTTCTTTGAAACGCTTTATCAACCCTTTACTACACCTGCTTTTAATCCCTGCTTGGTTTTGGATCCCCTGACTTTTGTCCTTAAAATGTGAGACACAAACTTAGTGGGTTTGGGATCAGCCGAGTGACATTAGTATCTGATAACGCTGTAATTCTTTGCTTTAACCAGAGATCTTGTGCTGTAACAGTATGTTTCAGATCATTACCCATTTGGACTGTGGGGATATCCTGTTTAATAGCATTGATTGAATCTGAGCGGAAATTAGAGCTCAAAGCACTTCAGAGTTCATTCTGCTGCTTTTAGTAGCACTCACATATCAGTAAACGCCAATGATTCAGGTATGTTGGCAGCAATACCCGACACTACCATCCCACTACTTTGACCATGTTGGACAAATGTTGTAGGATGCTTTGGGATCGTGGGTTTACTCTTTTTTCCTCCTTTCTATTTTAGATAAAGTAGATATTTTAGTTCAGCCATGACCCGTGCCTTGTACTTGTGCTGTGGATGCTTACTGAGCCACACCACTCCCAGCACTAGATTTTTGTGTGGAGTGAACGGCAGAGATGGAGTCCCCTTTCACTGTCTCACCTTTTAATTTGCTCCTCTATTTGTCTGACCAACAAAGACTCTCCTCCTGCGCGCGGCTCTGGCTCAGGAGAGCTTTCACTGGGTGGGGGTCCGTTAGCCTCTGGGCTGCTCCGCCCCAGTAGGGATCTTACACGTTTAGAGCGCATGTCCAGAATGGTGTCTGAATAACCAACTTCTTCAAGATATCTACATTGACAGAAAAAAACATAATGTACATTCATCACAAACATATACACACATAAAAAACAAAGAAATACAAGGCAATGGATACATTTTTATGATATAAATATCCGCTAAAAGAGAGGACTTGCTTGCGTAGTAGTTGACGTCCCTCCTTCCAAGACATCTGATTGGCTGGCTCAGAGTCTGGCTCCGCTGGTCCATTGGGAACTACAGAAAATAGATTGTTTGGTGATGCAACAGCAAGGCATGAGCAGAAACGGAGAAAAGCAGAAACTGAGTTAATCTGAAAGTACAGATGCAGCATAACAGATCCAACAGCAGTGGATAAAAGCTTCTTAAAACATACGCTGATCCGTCTCTATCTCTGGCTTTTTGTCTCCGGGACTCTGGTCATTCCCCGTCTTCAGCTTCTGGTGCTTAGCCCTGCAGACCCACAAATGACCACATGAGGGCAACATTATAGGCCAATACAAGGTAATGTCTCACAGGCTAATCACTAACACAGGGACAACACACAAATGTAGATGAAAAAAATATTTTAAATAGAACAAAAGACCTTCCCAGCATTTCTTTTACCTTTCTTGTTTGAGGGCATATTCCAACATTTTGATTCGCCTCACCAGGTCCTGCTTCATATTCTCCTGTCCTTTCCTCTCACCCTGCAGGAATGCCACCTGAGCCTGAAACAGAAACATGCACAGGATGGAAATGAACACACAGTGAAAGGCACATACATCCCACAACCACTATCATAAGCATGTATAAGGAATCCAAAAAATTGCAATTATACCAAAATTTCACTTGTACAAAATTATGTGAACCGATTAATTTTGAATGGAAATGCTGTAAACAAAAAAAAAGGTAAGTAAGTAAGGTGTTGAGTGAAAAATTTAAGAAAATTCAGCCACTACTATGCTCTCCTTTTAAAATTCCAAGTTAATCAGGTCGTATCAATCCAACTGGTCCTAAATGGGCTAAAAATACTTTGCACAGCTTCTCCACGGGCTGTGCAATGCTGTTCTCCATTTGCTCACTTCGTGTGGGTTTTTTTATATCACATGATGTCCTGACCTCACAAAAAGTAATGCCCAAGTTCAAATTTTATTTCTGTTGGCAGCGAGAAACATAATGTAATCCCTCGTGCATAGAAATCATCCCAACCATGGCCAGTCTGATGAGCCAGAACATTGCTGATACTACTATCTCAAGACAGATACTCCAGCTCATTTTAGACACGACTGGCCACAATAGACACCAACAGTGTTTCTCCATGACAAAGAACAAAAGCTCATCAAACCAGACAAACACACACATTTAATCAATGCTGAAGTGGAATGAACAAGAAGGTGTTAAAAATGTTTAAAATTGAGCGTCTATGTCTCTAAAATCAACCAACTTCTTCAAGATATCTACATTAACAGAAAAAAATATAATGTACATTAATCACAAACATATACAACCATGTATATGTGCCTAAAATCAAGCACCACTTTTTTCTCAGCTATTTACATCACCTGCAGCCAGAAGAAATCCTCTGATTCAATCATAAACATTATCAAACCTCAAAAAAGGTTGATCTGCAAAGCAAATAAAATCAGGCAGGTGGTTGTGGACTTAGTCTCTCCTTTTGAACTTTTCCTAACCAAGGTGTCAGTGCGCAGCTGCAGGGGAGTAAAAAAAAAACAGAGTAGACAAATTCAAACGGCCTCTTTTAAGAAACTTCCTTCCTCTCATTTCCAGTTCATTTCCTTCCTTGCTGCTGAGAAAAACTCTTTCACTTAAGGGAAGAAACTTCTTTATGGCCCATCCTGGCCAGTTGCAAACAAAGGGTTTTGTTTGAAAAAAGTCAAGTCAAACCCTTTATTGTCATTGTATGGCAGCGTATACAACAAAATTGGGAGTGCTGGTTCAACCGGTGCATTACAAAAACAATTTGAACAAAAAAAACGGGTTAGGGACAGGAATATTTTAACATGATACACAGAGTATCTATTAATAAATTTAGTGGAATTGTATTGGAAAATTATTCACTGTAATTAGTTGGTCACTGATTGAGTTGCTTACATGTTTTATTTAGGGAGCGATAGCGTTGTATATTCCCTGCCACATCTTCCCAGGGTTATATATGTGCGACTCGATTTCCCTTTAGTAGTAACTCCAACTTTCTTAGGAGCTATTTGAAGGTACGGTTTTACTTTGAGTAAGGCATCGTAATGAGAGACTTCACAAAATATAGAGGGGAAAGATTTATAACAAGTATAAGACCTATGGCATACCTATCAGCATAGTTTACAGTTCCCATGAAACAACTAAAATCTTGCCCTCTGTTGGTCAAAGGAGAAAAAAATAAATGCCCTAGAATCCCAATTTGAAGCAGATTAAAAAGAGCTAACCCGGTTTCTACTCCAAGGATTTTCCTGCAGGTGACTGTACAATAGCGTTTTCACATTTTCTCTCCCTCCCTCTCTTTCAATCTTAGTGCCTAGTGGTGCTGGAGCATTATTTCTGCTCGTTTTACAGCCTATTTCTCCTCCCCTCACCCCTGTCTGTGTCCATGAGTCTGCTCCCACACGCAAATGCAATTCTTTAAAACTAGAGCGGTCTAAAAATGCCTTCTCATGGGGCAGACTCTTGGTCTGCCTCAGAGAACAGTTGATCTAAGAAAGGAAAGCACACATACACACACACAAACACAGACAGTCATGTAACCAGCAAGGAGGGCTTGTGGAACAAGGGATTATCTGCCAAGCAAACCTAACTGCTGCTGCTGAGTAATCCTGATTAATGCAATGTGATTTTATATGCTTATCTGAGAGTTTGAGAGATCACTGTCACAGCTAGCATGTCAACAGTGCAGGTATGAGCTCCACGTGTTCCCACAAATGGATTAATTTGTGTGCCTGAGACTTGACTTTATTAGTGTGGGCCAAGTCAAATCATGCAAATTATCAGAGGTGTTCATTTAAATTTGAACACCTAATATATTAAGTCTATTTAATTACATGACAATAGACCTTAGTGAAGCAAAAACATTATAATTCACCATGCATAAACCGCTATATAACACAATGAAACATTACTTGTTATGAGGATTATAGGGGCAGCTAGTACAGTATAGGATTGGGCACAACTTAAAGAGCATTTCCAGTTATATGTTTTGTAATGGTAGATGCAATACTGTGTTTCTACATTTCATGCAAGCAGAAAGACTTGGTCCAAGGTGACATAATCAGACCAACATACTGAACTAACACCCAAGCCAAACAGAGCACTGCTGTTGTGATAACTGGGAAGTGTCATTGTGTGGGAGGCTCTCAGAAAGATACCAATGTACTGGTTTCTATAAATGATGAAACACAAATAGAAACAGTTAAAATAAACAAGCAGTGCATTTTATAATACAGTGCACCCTGAGGAGGCAGGAGGCATATTTTCCCCCCTATTCACCGACAAGCGAGCCAATACCTGCCTTCACTCTGATAACCATCAAACCCATTTGTGCCAGTCCCTCAGCACTCCTCGGATCCCAAGGACAACAGAAAATCCCTGATGCAGCCATGTTGACCAGGTTAAAAGGCAACACTGCATGTGTAAATAGAACAACAAAAACACAATTTTCCTGACACATCAGCAGCCATGAACAAGCAGGATTTCAGTGTCAAGAGTTAACCTGTCCTGTAGCTTAGCAGCACCTTCTTCTTTTGCTTCCTTTACCTTTAAACAGTATTTGTCTAAAATATGAGAATAGAATAAGTTTAAAAAGTATCACAAATTATAATGTTAAAAAATGTATATGCTACCTTAAAGACTGGAGAAAGTTCCAGTTAAGGTTTGGAGGGGCAAAAAGCCCCTCTGGGTGTTTGATTACATTTATTAAAAGCATTGACTATTTTCATTAAGACTATTTCTAATTCAAGGAGATGGAGGCTGTTCTTTTTAAGTTTTTGCTTGCTGGATTTTATGCCCTTTCCATGTTTCAGATATAGGAGGTCGTGTTTGCTTTTACTTGTGTGGGACCTAAGCCAACAGATGCGAGACAAGGCAGTTCATTCATCAGCTATTTAAGGTGTTCTTATCAACTGCTGTCGAGCAGCAAGTCAAAAAACATCCCTGCTTTTATCACAGAGGACAAAATAAAACAATAGTCCATCCGTTAAAAACACAACAAAGTACCAAAACAACCAGTCAGATGACACACAATACACCTTTGCTAGCAATAGCGTGGTTATTTCCTTCATACCATGTTGGGATAACAACAGAACCGAGATTACAAAGAGGCCTTGTTGTGAGCAAACCTGTCATGCCATCTGATCGCTTTATCCTGCAGGTGGGTGCTTCTCCATGTAACCTGCAGTCGCTGACCTTTCCAGAATTTCTAACAGCATGGAGGGCCTGACACACACTTCAGCCTGTTCTGCCTGTTCTCTACTGGCTGCCGAACACGGTCAAGGGCAACTTTCTTCCTCCACTGGCCACCCTTCATCTTTTCATCCCTTTATCCCCAGGAGAGAATCCATGAGCAAACAAGTGGAGCAATAAACTTTTTTCCGGGACAATTTGCTTTGAGGGAGTATGTCAAAGAGTCTTTGAGTGTGTGTGTGTGTGTGGTAATTCATCAATCAGCACCGAATGACATCCTAAAAAGTTAGGCTTCAAAGCCAAATTAAAGCCGAGGATGCCTGACCAGAAATCAAAACCTGTTGATAAGTCATGAATAAAAAATGCACTCAATTTTTTTTTTTAAAGACTTAATAATAAAATGCTTCTCATACATATAACATGGGGGCTGTAAGTGTGTGTTTGGGTGGAAGGCAGGGACTCTAATAACGCAGTGAAGACAAATGTCATGTGTGTCATGGCTGAGAGGGTGAAGCTTTTAATTAGAGATATGTAACCAGGGGCCCTTGAGCCCCCATTCAACAGGAAGTGATGTCATTTGTCATTTAGGTTACCAGCAATCTATTCCATATGTTAGTTAGGTGGATAATGTAATTAAATAGCTGAAATAATAGAACAGTATAAAGAGGGAAAGGTAAAGGTTCAGTACGTGCAGCACAGTATCTATTAAAATGTACTGAAGATCAGACGATAATAAGCTAAAATTAGATGTATCATCTCAAGGGATTATCCTCTTAATAATAAATTCCTGCACAAATTCCTCATCACAAGCAGATAATTTGGTAGCTGCTCTGTAATTTGAAAATTTTCATAGTGTCTGAAGAACAGAGAAATAAGTCCACTACCACCTGTCTCCTGTCCCATGTTTGACCTGGGATGTCCCAACTAGCCTAGGGAAAGAGAGAACGGAGGGGGGGCGGGGTCTGTCAGTTGAGACATGGCACCACAGGTGGCCTCTCACACTAACAACACAACACACTAACAGAGACAGCATGTGTGTGTTACGGAATTACAGAAACATGATATGCCTCAGAGAAAGACTTCTACGCTGTCACAGGCAAAGTCACACAGTTGGAAGACAATTGGGTTGATTCCCTGTCACAAAACTGCCCCCGACATTCAGATTTAGCACATTTCCATTTTAAACTATGTCATCTAAGGGCACAAAATGCCATGTGAGCAATGTGTGAGCTCAATATACTACACACGTGTACAATATGGTGTTAACTGTGCGGGATGTAGCTAGTGGGCATCCTAACTGGCATGCTGAGAGCGGTGCGAGCATTCTGGCAACAAAAGCCAGAGGCCTGTGGCCTGTGGGTGTTAAAATGTAAGCTAGGTCAATTTTTCAGTCTGGCACTCCAGTGATCCTCCCATTCTCTCAGCACAGGACGTGGTGCTAATTGTACCCGTGAAACCAGATCATGTGCAGCAAGTGCGCACATGGAAGCCCAGTTCCATACAAGCACTAATGACATGTTAGACATAACGAAGGCCTGCTTCTGATTTCCATCCCAACTCCCACCCGTGCCGATAAAAGCAGCAAGTGCAGGCAGTTTGTTATTGTTCATTCATATTTCATTAAGCTCCTATTTATAACTACATTGGTTGGAGTCAGGGGCAAAGTGAGCAGCGGAGTCACAGAGGGATATGTGCTTTCTGTGGTTTTTGTCAAGCTTGCAAACTCCAGAGGATAATTCAGCCTACTGTAATTACAGGCGATCTGCGGTAACAGCAGGAAGGTCACATTTAAGTTTAAGAATGAAACGCTGAACTGTTTCGAATGCAGTGCAGAAATATATCGTTTTTGTGTCCATGCTTTCCGAACCTTTCTTAATCCTAGTACAAACAATGTTTTGCATCAGTAGTATCCAAGCAAAGAACTTCACAGTGCAGCCTGTCTTTAACTGCTGGCGACTGAATAACTGGGACCATTACGCGACTAATGTCTTGCTCAAGGGCATTTTAAATGACCCTGTGTCACACATTCATATAGATTGTCCTGGCTGTTTTACAGATTCAGATCAATGACCTTTTAATGATGCATGCCCATTTATCTAACTTCAGGGAGAACCTGTATTGACATATTTTTTACAACAAAACATTTACAAACACAGCCCAAAAGCCTGGCAGTTGGTAGATCGGTGCTAGACTGTATTATAAGACAGTAAAGGATGGACTGATGATACTAAAACATACAAACGCTTTACAGGAAGCTGTGTAGATCCCCCACACCACTGACATTCATCTGCATGGCAGCTCAAAAGGTTGCTTTTGCTTTCCAAGCAACAACATACAGAGGTATATTCTATACTGCAGCCGACCGAGGGTTATGAGTTACAGAATCTGGAGTGTGATTTTACGTTAAAACTGCCAGCTGTTCTGTGTGCATGCAAGGCATGGAGGCCTTTGTTCAAAGGTCACCTCAATAATTTTTCTTTTCCCTGTGGCAATTGATTTATGAATAAAAAATAGCTGAACCTTTGAAAAACTACACATTTTACAGTCTATTCCAGAGCTCACCAACGCTAGACCTCCTGGGCAAGTGTCCTGCAGGATTAAGACTAGAGTTGTTCCGATACCGATACCGGTATCGCAAATGCCTCCGATACCACCCCAAATTCTGGTATCGGTATCGGCGAGTACTGGAGTTCAGGTGGCGGTGAGTACTGGA
>JBBDHI010000009.1:15503825-15516495 GCA_037177115.1 Craterocephalus stercusmuscarum | reverse complement strand
ATCACCGATCACGTACTTTTTTACGGAAATCGGCCGATCATGATCGGTGGCCGATCGATCGGAACACCACTAATTTGTTGAATCTGTTGCTATGTTTGACGACTTGCTGAATTCCACTTTTGCACAGTTTCTGAATGAATGTTAGTGTGTGTTGAACCATTTGGTACCAAACGGCTGAATGGCACCTGGATGTATAAAGGGTTATCCAGCTGTCACACGACCACAAAGACACGCAAAATGAAAGAAGCACAAAACAACTCCAAACCATGCAAATGTGATTTGATCACCTCACACTTTTTTTTTCATTTGACATTACTTTGTGTATTTATTTTGTACTATTCAGGTTATTTTGAGCGGTTATTTCATATTTCTTGGTTGCTGTTGTGGCGTGATGCGGTCATTATTTGCATTTCTTTGTGGATTGCTGCTTTTTGTCTTAAGTCATTTTGCACGTCCATCCATTTGGTGTCTCTAAGGGCATTTTGTATAAAATTTTTGGTGTCAAGATTAAAGGATGCATTTGCTTGAAATTTAAGTATTAAATGTACTTTTTCATGATGTTGAGACAATGCAGTCAGAACCACAAGGACTGTATTGTACATGTGTTATGAAGAAGAATTATATGGAACTGTGATGTTTGTTTTGTTTTTTTAATTTTTTATCTTAATTACATTTCTTTTGCATCAGATTTTGGTTGTTTATAGATTATTTTTATGGGATGAAACCGTAGCCCCCAGACTTCTTGTGTCCCAATGTAAATAGCCAAAGCATGCCATCATTCATCCTGTTATGGATGAGTCAAGGCCAACAACCTGTGTAACTTACATCTGAAGGCAGAGTTTATTTATGCATCATGATATAAGCACACGCACATACTGACTGAGATGTAGCTTTTAGTTTTAGGGATAGTTAAACTACTTTATAAAATAAAATTTGTTATAAATGTATGTAAATGTTGTTATTATCCCATATGAACTGGTGGACTGATGTAAATCCTGGAATTATATGCTGGTGCCACAGGTGAACACTAGGTGGCACAACATAGCTAATAACAAGGGCTGGAGGGTTTTATTACTGCATAAGCAACACAACTCCACTGGAAGACGCTTCAGATTATAAGTAATCCTCTCCAGAGATGGCCTCTGTTCAGACTACTGCTACATGAAATATTCTCAGACGTGTTTTTACACTTATCTTATGAAATTAGCAGTGCCCATACATGGTCTGATAGTTGGACATCTACACAAATTGGAGGCTGTGTGGTTATTTTTAGAAGTAAAACATATTGCATATAAGACTTTCAACATGCCTGTGCATGTGGATGCTATTTCAGTGCCAGAGGGACTTGCGACACACTGCTTTGCATGGCTTCAGTGTAGAACAAGCCCCTTGCTGCACATTGAGAAACACACACAAAGAAAAATAATAATTAAAAAAAGCTTTATTGTTTCCAAACTAATGATGATGATAACCTGTAACATTTTTTTTAAATCCATAAAACAAAGTATCACTTAAAGTCGTTGCAACTATCATGGACAAACATCCAAAATATGACTGAACCGGACATTTCCATCACATGAAATTCCAGAAAGGAATGATAACATTTCTACAATCTCGCACCAGAAAAAAAAAGGAAGTGCAGCACATGTGAGGCAATGCTTCATGTTTCAACACTTTGCTATGACACATGAGACTCCATGAGAAATTAGACTTTAGGCTTGCAATGAATACATGACCGTGCACATTCCAGACTGTCTTCATTCATATATGGATTAAAAACCAGACAATTCACTCATCTCCCACAACAAGTTCTTATAAGAAGGCAAAATGCCAATTTGAAGTGACTAGCATGTCAGAAAAAAGAAGGTTTAAAAAAAGTCTTTGGACTCTGATTACAAATAAATATTAATAGAAACAAACTAACATGCATCTAAGAGAAAAAAGGACGTCCACATACAAATTATCATTTCATTTCTGTGAAAGCTAAAACATAAAGCAAAATTATAAAATGAGCTAAACCTCTTGGAAAAGTCCATCAGCTATAGCCGAACTAGAACTAAACTGCTGTGATTATCTCATTTGAAGAAAGTCGTGTGTAAATCATTTTCTTACTTGTAACATATACAGCACATATAAGCAAAACAAACAGTCATCACTGCACTAAAATATGTCTGGGTAGTACAGAAGAAGTAAAAGCATGTCTGAATGGGGTCTATATAAAAAAGAGTAATTCAACATAATCAGGAGTTCTGCGGTCTCCTTCCTATGTGCTGAGCCTGTGTGATGTTTGGTCTCAAAGTACTTTGGGAGCAGCGGTAGAACGCTTTTCACAGAAAAGTCATTCCTGAGTTTCTATTGTGCACCATAGTGTTAGTGTGGCTGAATTCACTCTGTTTGCGTGTGTCCATGCTCCTTCACTCAACTTTGGGACAACAGTGAGGATATTATTTCATCTGTTTCAGAAAACAATCGCTCTATTACTCCTCTGCAACACGGAAAAGGCATTGTGTACGAAAAAAAGACAAACGGCGTAGAGCAACCACAGACCTAAGAGACAGAAAAGGGATTCAGCAAACCTCTCTCCCTATGGAAAAAGCTTATATTTGTGCATCTTTGTCAATATTATCATGGCCATTTTCATGCAGGTGTTGGGCTTTCAGTTAATTATATCCACACATCATATCACTGAGGACAGCAGGATATACCTTAATATACAGTCTGCAAGCACTAAACATGCATACAAAGCAACTACCGACGCAACACAACACAATGCAAAAGACAGTTCCATATGGAACAGATAAATAAAATACAGAGGGATTTTTCTTAACCTTTGGTTCTCATGCACAAGTCAAATCAAATCGACCGAAAAAGTGCAAATCTTTTAGTCTAAAAAATCTCAACAGGTCTGGGCTACATGTGCAGCGAGCGATGCTGCCATGGCCATGAGAAGAAAATAAACTTTGCCAAAAAAGCTATGATACTTTGCTCACCAGCCGACAGCTCAGGTGATATCAACAGGCTTTGTGCAGCTTGTGTACCTCCTAGCAGTATGTATCTCAAATTAAAAAAAACACTAAAATTGTCACTAAATATTTAGCTCTTCCTCTTCTATAAGCTAGACTTTGGTTTAAGGAGCCTAAACTACCAGTTAATGTGCAGAGATTTAAGAGAACTAAAATCAGATAAATTAGAATCATTGGTCACAAATCATTGGTCACTTTTCTGATTATTAAAAAGGCATAACGTTTCTCTGAATAACATAAGGAAGTTGGATCTTAGACGCGACGCTGAAACTGACGCATACTTACACAAATCAGAATTTTTCCAACAAATGCTGAAAGTACATCATAAATTACTGCATAACTGGATGAAACCTGCATGAAAGTGGCAATAATTCTGAAGAACAAAACGCACATTTGATAACCAAAACACGTGAGCCGTTTGGAAGAACATAAGCATGTTTGCATCTGTCTTACTGCTCAATTTCATCTAGGTGGAATTCTGAGACGGCTAAACATTGAGCTGATTTCGTAAAGTGGCGAGAAACATATCCAATGGACTCGATTCAGCGTGCGTACTGCAGCAATCTGAATTGGGAGGGGGGGGACGGGGAGACCCTTGTCAACATTTAAAGTCAGAAAAGCGAGCCTTAGCAATAGCAATGCATTTCCCCTTCAATATCTCCACCATAAATAAATCTTTCATTTCTTCATGAGCTTAAAGTCAGTGTGTGGTGTGTGTGGTGATTTCAGAACATCCAGTAAAAATACACCCATCACTAGTCATCCATTCTTACTTCAAAGTTGACGCGGACCAGTGAGAGTTACACTGAGCAGACATAGAAACAAGTCTGACAACAGCTCCGGCCCAAGCCCCTGTCCAGGCAAGAGTGTCTCTTTGCATTGTAGTGTGCATATGCATCCTCTCTTACACCTTCATCTTCAGGGCAGGAAAAATGAAGGCAACTGGGGCTTGAACTTTAGATTCTACTTGCAGGAGTGTAAGTTAAAGGAGTTCTTAATCATGCCGGCAGCGGGGTTACATCGCCGACTCTTTTTCGCTGGACAGCCTCCTCTTGGCACCATCTCCATTGTCCATCTCGCCTCGATTTTCAATGAGAGGTGAGTGTTCGGGGGCAGCGGAGGACAGATCTCCCCCCAACCGGATCTCGCTCAGCTCGGCTACTTCTTGTCTGGACTCGCGGTCCACAAAGTGCTGCAAGATCCCGGCACCGAACGCATCGCCCTCCACATTCAGCACTGTGCAGGTCCGATCGCTGCAGTAGGGAGGGGGAGGGGGGAGGGGGGACGGACGGTAAGTCATTTCAATATCGTGATTCTGAAGCTTCACAGGAGGATTAACTTTACACAGCACGGGTTTGCATCACAATTTATCAATACTAGAAATGAGCGAGATTTACTTACACAAGCCAATCGACAGCCAGGATAAGAGAGATGTCAGTGGTGGGGAGTCCTATGGATTCCAGGATAATAGCTAAGGTCAACACACCCCCCGCAGGAATCCCCGCTGCTCCAACGCTGGATGCGGTAGCTGTCACACTAATAGATAAAAAAGGGGACAAAACCACAGTTACAGGCAGAAAACTAACCTCGATGTTGCAATCCCACGTAACTGTCTAACAGGAGATGTGCTGAGCGGCTTTCATACTTACAGGATGGTAATGACTTGGACGAAGTTAAGGGGAGTGTCATTCAGCTGAGCAATAAAAACTGCAGCAACACACTGGAACAGAGCCGCTCCGTCCATGTTCACCGTTGCCCCGATGGGAAGGATGAAACGGCTGATATGCTTGGATACGCCGTTATTTTCCTCCACACACTTCATCATGAGGGGCAGCGTGGCAGAGCTGGGGAAGCAGGGAATACGAGGAATGAGTGAGCAGAGTGTGTGTGAACGCAGAGACGGCCGTGTGTTTGTTTAAGGACAGAGTGACCTCAGTATTTAAAATTTAACAACCTGACAAAGCAAACAAGAGTGAGAGGGAAATAAGCGGGCGCGGAATACCTGGAGCTTGTTCCGAAGGCCGTCGCCAGAGCTGTGAATATCCCCCAGAGGAAGGTGTACGGGTTCTTTCTTGTAATGATAAAGTAGATTCCTGGCAGCACAAGGAAACCATGGATGGCATGTCCAATCATGCAGCAGCCGATATATTTCCCCAGACTTGCAAACAGCGTGCCGACATCTTCCATCTCCACGATCTTGCCAGCGACGAGGAACATGATACCAATGGGAGCGTACCTGCAGACGGCAAAGAGGAAGAAAGGAAAAACGCTGTAGATCTGTCCGGATCACAGCAGGAAAAAGTCACAACTGAACATGGAGGTCTCCTTACCACATGATCCAGGAGACCAGCACCATGGTGGCCTCGTTGAAAGAGTTGAAGAACTTGATCAGGATCTCTCCTTCCTCGCCCAGCTTCCTCAAGGCCACACCAAAAACGATGGCGAACACTACCAGGCCCAGAATGTTCATGCCGTCCTGGTCCATTCCGACGGGCACCTGGATAACCAAACAAGCACAAAGAAGAAAAAAAAGCACATTATCATCTGCTGGGATTCAAAATCCCAGTGCGTAGAGCATTGTGGTTATTATATGAGAATAAGGAGTCTGACCTTCTCCAGTGTGATGTTTGGGTTGCTGGCTGTGCCGTTCTTTGTAACATTCTTGTAAGAAGTTGCATACTAGATGGAGGAGAACAGTTTATTGGGTTAGAAGCCAGTCATTCCACCATCAGCTTATCTGTTATTTCTGTTATATAATGTCATTACGATTGTGCAAAAACATGGAATTAAGATCTACACTCACTGATTGAAAGGCGGCAGACACCAGGTTGGAGGGGAAGAGGTTTCTGTGGACAAAAACAAGGACAACATTCAGAACAGAGAGGTATCAGAGCGCTTTTGGAGGATTCAACGGGGGGGGCGGGGTTAGGGTTTGTTTCTCTACATAAAACTCTTACTTCTTCTATGCACGGGACAGAGTAATGACTGCAGCGTAAACCCATTTAAAGCCCATTAACTGGCCTTTTTAAAACACTTTCTGCTGAGATCAGTTTCCATGAAGTACAAAGCATCTCTGTCACCAGGACTGCAGCCAGAACCAACTGCGGAGGTCAACGATGCTTAGAACAGACAGAATCACAAGACCAATCATGTGAGAATACCTGAGAACTCAACTACTAATCCCCTCCTTCATTTCCCTGGTGTTGTGTTAATTCTTAGCTAACCAGTACACACATAGACACGCTGGTATAAACATTAGGTTGAATTTCATGTTAAATCCCTAAGAACTTGTGAAACAGTGTGGACTCGATACCCCCATACTCAGCGTAACAGATTTAGAGTAATAAGGCATTAACTTAATAAGCTCTTTGCAGCCATTCATTTTGTTTCATTAGAATCAGCGTTAGGCTTTAAAATCATGTGATGGGGCTGTGAGCGGCAGGCTGGGTTCTGATTACATAAAAAAGGCTACTTCTAAGTTACTTTTCAATATTCACTTAGAGTAACATTTTAGGCATCGTGTAAGAAGCCAGGAAATGAGGTATGAGAACATTTGGGAAATAATTTGTGAATTTGTGAGTTACTTCTTCTCTGAAGACAAATATTGATCATGGTGAATAAACCCACGTCGCAAAGAAACGTGGACATTTGGCTTGTGAGAAAAAAGCTCACAGGAGATTAGTAATGTCAACAAGGATGTGCAGGAGTGGCAGTCATTTACTAGGCACACAGGCCATGTGTTCACTTTTACAAGTGTACTAACAATGATATCTAATCTCTAATGTGAGTCTGTGCCACTGAACAATGACCGGGACCATTTTTATGCTATGGTGAACAGCTCCGTTCCAGCCAGCAAGTTCCACTCAGTCTTTGTTGGGTAAATTCACCAGGACACCGGCTGAGAGAGGCTAATTAGAGGCCTGCTGTCCAGATAGCATAATGTGTGTGTGTGTGTGTGCAGTGGTGGCATGTGTCCAACACAAGATAAACATTACTCCCCCGCCCATTTTTTCCCTTTAAACTGGGAACGCATGACAGCTGTAGTGAGATGTACAATCCAGGCACTGATTCCAGAAACAAACTTATTTTTCTGTAGGCCTTTACAACCTGATGCCATGTTCCCCCTAGCTCATTTAAAAAAAAGTTTCCGAACAATTATGTTAATGCCTTGAGTTCTCTAAACCAGAAAAGTGTGTTGCAACTTGTATATCTGGTTATGTAATAATGTTAATCTGTGAATACCTGCCTGGACTCTTTTAATAGCAGTTAGGTGTATGGGTATTACAACAAATTTAATTGGTAATTATAACGTCTTTTGTGTTTGTGTGCGACATTTCATGAGGAACCTAGAGGAATGACACACAACTTCCAATATCGTGCGTCACACATAAACCTTAAAATACTAAGGAATGTGGCGCGAATTGGTCCAGTTCCTCTCATGCTAACCAAACCCAGAACAGGAAAAACGAAGATGAAACTCGTGGGAGCTGTACTGAAAAAGGCCTGTGTCATAATTCAGCAGGTCTTTGTGACATCTCACTGTCTTTCGATTAAACTCTTTTCCTAATCAACCAATTGTTTCTATCCCATAAGCGTAGCATTTCCAATAAATATGTGACGTATTTGCAAAAGAAAAAAGTGCGGGTGTCGTCAAACAGCACAAAAATCAGGTTTTACAAGCTTAGAACCAGTTTCTTGTGCCGGCGACGTGCCGGAATACAAAAGCTATTTCTTAAATACTCCCCTGTTTCCAAATTAAGTCATTTTCCTCCCATTTCTAGAACGGAATGACCCCAATCATCGTCACGGAAACCCAAAATGTGACGACTTTGCGTTTTCCTTTTTTTAACAAATGGGGTGGGGACTGTGTAAGGGAGAAGCTCCGCACGTGTTGTTTCTACAAAATGTTAAAAGCAAAATAACTACAGGAATAAGTTATTTTTTATTACTTTAAAAACATTATTGTAAAAATGGATCACAGTGTGCGCGCGGAGAAGCGCAGCATGTGGTCCAGGAAATAAACCCACGTGAAGACAGAAGCTGATGCAACTACATGTTGTTATTACCCTCCCGCGCAGCCGGCTCGCCTAGTGCTGTGAGTTCGGAAATAGTCAGGAAATGGTCAATACCCAGAGTGTTGGCCTGTCTTATAGATTAAAATTCTTCAGCCAATAAGTTTAACTTAACAAACCAACAACTTTTAGAGTCCGGTGTGGGGTAGGGTTTGGGGGTTCCACTCACCTTATCAAATCTAAGAAGGAGTCTATAACTTCTTTATGAGCCGGCACACTGTCCTCCAGGTTGGAAGGTTTGCTGACAGACACTGATCCCGGCGAAATGATGAAAGCCATCACCACGCCGATAGAAGATGCTATCAACGTGGTAACCAGAAAGAAGAGCATCGCCCAGCCGCCAAGTTTACCAAGGGCTTTGGGGTCGATGCTCGCTGCCCCTGACACCAGGCTGCAGACAACCAGGGGGATGATGATCATCTTCAGAAGCCGGATGAGCAGCTCACCTGGAAAGCCGATGTAAATGACCTGTGTTCTTGTCAAAGTTGCATTGCGCACACCAAGTCCAATAAAAACACCGACGATGACCCCGGCAACGGTGAGGATCACCAGCAGGTTTGCCAGCACGATTCTCTTCGCCCGCGTGGAGAGAGGCTCCGGGCTGTGCTTCTTGTGGCTGCACAGTCCGTTTCCCATCGTTTCTTCCAGGTGCGCATCGCCGTTGGACGTCTTAGTTTCCTCCATGTCTACCTTTGTTGCCATTGTGGGCGATAAAAGTTACAGCAAAACGTACCGTCTGTGCAGAAAAATGTGTGTCAATAAAGGGGAGATAAACTGTGATAGTAGGCGCCGCACTAAGCTTAGGACTTCCTTCTGCCGCCGAATAGTGGATGCTGTAGAGTTGCCACGGCAGCTTATCTAGCCTACCGGTAACTTGACCCACCCTCCATGACGTAACTCTAAGGGCGTGTAAGGAAATGCTTGGCTGGTTGCAAAACATGTGCCATTATTATAATTAAATGAAAAAGTTGTCTCGTGCACGACATTTTTATCTAAATATCTGGTACACACTGGTTCTTTTGGTTGCATTTATTTCCGGGTTATTATTATTTGGTAATGACTGTCTCTGAAGGAACGTTTTGTACTGACCATGTATGGAGAAGTACATGCCGAAGTTTCTTGGAAAGCTGCCTCGACAGTGAGTTTATAGGCTACCATGTGCGCGAAGATAAACTGTGTGGAAACGGAAAAATAATACTGGAATATGTTGCATATGTAATATAAAGGAACCATTTTTGTTCCTGTTTAATATTTGATGACCTGAAATAAGTGAAGTGTGTTGCATCAGGCAGTGAAACTCGTCAGTTCATCTCAGTTTCCCTGACAGTTACGCAGAATATGCAGTAAGCAGGCACAGAAGACATAGTCAAAACGATTTTTAAAGAAAAAAAAAACCCTCACGTTTTCATAATCATACTGCTGCGTTGCTATAGACTATTTGAAAAACCACTAATCTGCCAGATTACTCCCTTGTATTAAAGTGGCAGTTAAACTAGGGCGCATTAGGAGCTGATGTAGATGCTTTCCCTATACAGCTGTGCCGAAAGCCACTGGACTTTGATGTGACCTCCCTCCTCCGTTGTGTTTATTTTCTCTCCTCTCAAGTGCCAAATCAAGAAAGAATACAATTTTTGTTGGAGTTGTGACATCAAAGTGAAATGCACTTGAAACTAACATCTGGCATCATGCCTGACAGATCACTGAGAAGCAGCATGTCCTTTGTAAAAATTCCAGCTGTGCGGTTTCTTTCTTTCATCGCTGTAATTAGAAAGTGGCTGAAGCATGGCAAAAGGCCACATCCGTCTCTTCGGCGTTATATTCTGCTGGGACAAATGCTGAAGAACAATTTGTAAAAATCAAGTAAGAATGAAAGTTAGAAAAAAGGAGAAGTAAAAAAAAATGTGGGGGTTAGAATTTCCATGAGATGATGGGTTCCTGGCTACCATCCTGAAATCTTTCGCAAGGCCCATGTTAAACTGTAACAAGAGACAGATCCTTATTGTCAGGGATACAGAGGCCTGCAGTCTGATAGCTTAAAATGTGGATGTAGGGGGTCCAAGACATGCTGGGGTTAGCTTACACTCAAACAACAATCTAAGTCTTTTCTTAAATGGGTCCCACTGGCTGTAACTTGTGGGAAAAGCACCTTTTACACCAAAGAATGCCCACAGGACCTGAACACAGGCTGGAAGGGAGCTGTCCTCTAGCGCCCAGTTTGTTATATTAAGCTTGTCCTTTGTTCCCTCTCCCTGTGTAAATGATTGGAAGGAATTGCTGTGAAATAGTTCTTTACTGTGTGAGAAAGGACAGCTACAACAACTGAACCCACAGGCACACAAGAGCTGAGAGTTTTTCTGGAGTAGACACCATTTATAAAAACATACATTGCACACAGTCGTTGCACATGCTGGGAAGATGAATCCCTGCTAACGTATCAACATTTCAAGGTTGACCTGTAGAGATTCTCTCATGCATCTACCATGACAACTTTTAGTAAGATATATTTATACAAAGCTCTTCAATACAACAACAGAAGCAAATATGCATTGAAACTTTATTTAAGTGTAAAGTTTGCTGTTTTTTTCCCTATATGCTATAAACCTTGCACAAAATTAAGTCTGCAGTTTGAGTTGAAAACATTAATATCTCTACTTTTTACATAACATGGTCAAAAGTGCACAGCACAAGTAGGGAAGCAGACAGATCCTCCTTGTGCCCACAGAAACAGGGCACCGTTAGGTAACAAAACACAGCTGTCTCAGGTATTATGTGAGTAACAGGTGAAAAACAGGGAACCTGACAATAAAGAATAAGCAAGCAAGGAAACCTAAAACCCCATCTGAGTGGTACAGCGAAGGAACGCCTCACCCTTTTCTCTGTTTTGTTGTGTCATGTGGCAGCGGCACACTAGAAATAAAAAAAGATTTTCCCTGAATTTATTATCTTTTTCCCCTTTTCTTCTCCCGCAAAGAATGAAGGAATAATGTCTTTAATAAGGCTGTTCCTGAAAAGGAAAGATAGCATCACAGGAATGCCAAAAGCTACAGTGGACAAAGGAAAGTGCTGAGTCACGGTGAAAACGCCGAGCTGAATAGAGGGGGGGGGGGGGTGTAATTAGAATCAGGGACAATGGTATACAGTTAATATCACTGTGGAGAAAAACTCCAAAGAAACTTTGTTTGACTTGTTTTGAATGTATGTAGCAAAACCTTTGGAGCAGTAAGTACTGTTCACAACAACTTGTCCTCTGTTGTGAAAAGTGCCGAGTCACAGTTAAGTAAGGTAGGTGTTTCTTTAGTTGTGATTTTTAAAAAATCACTATTCCAACACTTTGAATTCTTGTCACTTCTTGTCTTCTTTTGGCATCACTATCGAAAAAATGATTCCATGACATTTGCTGACAAGACAATTCCTCACAACCCCAAAGGAAAAAAAGAGACAATTGCTCACAAATTTTTAAAAAAGTCTACTGTAACTGAAAAAATGTTAGAGATAAAATTTGTTCACATATTGATTCTAGTTATTAATTATGAAAATAAAATGCTTCAAAACCCAATACGCTAGAGAAATATGTATATAAAAATGATTCCTTTGTAGTACTGTTGTCAGGTCACAGTTTATTTCACACACGGGTGAGGGCTTTGACCCTTTTCGAGTTGCTGCTTGTAAAAGGTGCATCAGGTAAACTGAGCAACGATTTGGTAAATCAGTCGGGAAACTAAGAACGAAGATTGTGACACTAATCCACTTTCCCACAATGCTGCCTGCTGGTCCTAATTTGCTCGCTACAAAAAGAGACTCGTTCATCTCCATAACACTTTACATTCAATTATCACCTGTACCTAAACAATGTAACCCCCACCCCACCCCACCCCACCCAGACATTTACATCAGGCCCATCTTCCGGTACTTCTAAGCCAAGCCTTGGATAAAGACATCCCCTTTTAAATAGATTAAACTCTACTTAGCAATTTAAAACTGATTCAAGACTGGCTTATTGTAAATCATGTCCCCCCCACCACTCTAGGGTTTGAGTTTGAGTGAAACAAAGAGGTGAGCCTGAAGTTAACAGGCAGTGTAAAGTCATGGGCATATCATTCATTGGTATTATACAGAAAAATGTGTACATATGGTTTTAAGTAAGTAAAGTTTGGTATATTTGTGAGAATTTAATGCTGAAATTGATTTCTTTTTTCTTGTGTGCATTTTTTTCTTATTCAAAGGCAAAAATTTAAAATAGCTTTTTTTTCATCAGGCATAATAATGGTCACCAATTGGGGTTTTTGAAGAAAGACAGGTTGGTGCTCGCGTGATGACCATTAAATCTTGCTATGAAAACTAACTGTTTCCATTTGGTATTTGGAGGGCTGCTTGAGGAATAGAAATAGAATTACCTTTCAACTTCCTGAAGCCTAAGTTTTGTTTTGACCTGTTATTATATTCACTATTTCCATTCAGTTTTCGGTATCGTTTTTACACAAAAACACTAGAATTCAGAAAAACACTCTGATGCATGTTAAATACACCTTTTCGAAGATTTTTCTTCTCTAGGTCAAATGTATCTGTTTTTCATGT
>JBBDHI010000009.1:15449513-15461165 GCA_037177115.1 Craterocephalus stercusmuscarum | reverse complement strand
CATGGTGTCTACTCTGAGATACTCTGCTTTGTTGCTCTTTTTGCTCATGTGTTTATTTCTGGGTTTTCAAAACTCTTTCTTTTCTCACTTTTGTTTTGGTCCCGTTTTTGGTTGGTTTAAATGTAGCTGCATCTGTTATAATTAAACATAACATTAACATAATCTAATTGGATTTGAAAGTAAGAGAATTTATACTGACCAGGGAAGTGAATAAGTATATGAACAAATAAAAAGATAAAGAGACAAAACAAATGTCAAATGAATATAAATCACACCTCTAACCTCTTCTGTTCATTCATTTTGTTTTCATTCAGATAAGTGCTCTGTATTTCCCAAACATCAGGATTATTTTAAACCAATTACAGCTAATAAAAATCCTCATTTTTTTTTCTTTCTTTGTCATGCTTTTCTTTGACTGAGTCATTTTCTATAGCGGCATAAAAAATAGTACTTGAATTAAAACCTTTGCCTCCAGACCCACCACACGCACTTGTTACTGTGAGGTATTGGCCCCACGTTTGATAAAAGCAAAGCTACAGAGGACGAGACGCTGCTTTCACATCGGAAAAATAGACACAAGGGCATGAAAGAGACTTTAAAGGGAAGGCACTCCATGAATAAGTGCTGCAAACCCTCTTGTGGAAAATGAGGACAAAATGTGCAAACAGCTCTTTCCTAGGTCATAAAAATCAACTAAAGTACATTTCAGCACATTATTAGCACATTTTTGTGGATCATGCAACCCAAGGTCCAGTATAATATGTACGTGCTGCCAGTCAGTCGTTACTCTCCCTATATGAGAGTCAAAAGATGTAAAATCTGGGTTTCCTGCACATGCATAATTTTTATAATGAGCAGCTCATCTGCACACATACATATGAGCCGACTGAAGCAGCATGTGTGTGTGTGTGCGTGTGTGTGTGTGTGTGTGTGTGTGTGTGTGTGTGTGTGTGTGTGTGTGTGTGTGTGGGAGTGTTGTGACGGTGGGGCTCTGTCTGTGATAACTATCTCTGACTGGGATGGGGCGAAGGTCTGTGATATCTCCCGGCCATCGACACACAGTGTTGCTGTTGAGACTCACCTCAGAGTCACCCTCGCTTCCTCTCCTCCCCTCTCCTTTGCTTCCTCGCACCTCCTCTTCACTGATTTCCAAGGCATCTCAGGGTATTTCGCATGCAGGGTGCGACCTAATAGCTGCTGCGGTATGACCAGCACCCCCTCCCCTCCAAGCTCCCCTCAGCTCTCTCAGATCCTCTTCCACCCTTTCACCCTAGAGTCCCTTTTTTTTTCTGGACTCCTCCTCACGTTCGCCTGTCCTCCCCTCCCCTCCCTCCTCTCATCCTCTCCTCCTCTCCTTCTCGCCTCCGCGGCTGCATCTGACTGCACAGGTCTGTTTGGCATGCAGGAGGCTCCTGAGGCCTGGCGCGTCTAAAGGGCAGGGTGCCCAGAGGCAGGAGACGCACCCTCACTGACAAACACCAACTACCCCAGACCACAAGTAGCTATAGAAACCACATCGCCAGCCATAGGCGAGCCTCATGCATCCCCAAACCTCAATTTCACATCTACACGCCGGGCCCTGAAAGTTGGAGTCGTAACCCCTGCTCATTCCTCGCGCGGGGCGCTCATCTGCTCTCAGGTGTTAAATGCCACGCGTACGGATCAAGGGATGTGCCTTGAGAACGGCATTAAGTATGGATTGGCCTTCTGGCTGAGAGGGGAAAGAGGAAAATGTTGGGAAACAATGACAAAGATGAAAACAGCAGTAGCAGAGGAAGGATGAAGGAGAAGAAGAGCAGGTGGAGAAAGTCTGCGTGTCTCTATTATTCCTCCTCTCATTCTGTACCCTTTCAAATGCATTTACATGTGCCGAGGTATTTCCCCTGGGGGGCATGACTCTCATTCAGGGGGTAAGATAAGCCATCAAAGTTAGTGACAGAGAGGGCGTACGGGTGTCTCAATGACAGGCCGAGTTGGAGACAGTGAGGAAGGCTGTCATGATTTCTGCTCATGCGCACACGTGCACACAAATAGCACACAGTGATTTCAATTGCACAAGCCGCACCTTTACTTCACTATACAAAGACGTTATGAGATAAAGAGGAACGGTTGTTTTGCAGTCCTGCTCACCGCGCATCAGTACACACACACAGACACACACCCTTCTATACAGTGCATACGGTTTTGCACGTACAATGGCATTTTCTCCCCAACAACTGCTCTTGTTTAGTATGCGCTTCCTTTGGTCTTGAGGAGGAATGATCCTCACTCTAATGAACTAGGGCCTGCCACTTGAATGTAAAACAGGATTTAACCCGTCTTCAATGTCAGAGCCCCTCCCTGGGGCTGCTTCAGACAACACACACAGATTCACAGAAATGCATACACACACACACCCGCACGCACGCACGCACGCACACCCACGCAGGTGCACGCTCGGACACGCGCTCACATGTATAGTCTCTTATAAGTGAGACGCTCTCCATACGCTCTCTGTTCTTTTGTGCTCATTTCAGATCAATTTATGGCTAAGTCTTTTCTGAATCCGCAACACTTGAGCGATGTCCTGCCAGGATTGCTCTCACCTGCTACAAACGCAGATTTTTTATTTTTTTTATTAAGGATTAATGGTGTTTTTGTCCACTCACGGGACACGCAAGATTGCCCACTTGCACTGTTGATAAGATATAAAAAAGGGCATTTGCAGCAACAAAGATGTTTTCTGTTTCTGCAACAGATTTTTTTCCCATTTGCTACAAATGTCTGCATGCTTCTTCTATGTATATAATCAGTGTATGCACTGAAAAGCTGCATGTAAATGTAATTACTTAAATAAAATGTGGCAAAGTGAGAAACAATCAGGCGTTATTATCCTCCAATAGATTTTTATAATGCATGAAACCTTAATCAAGCACACGGGTTTCATGTGATTCCACAAGCAAGAAAAGAGTCAACAAAAGCTTGAGTTGTGCTCCTCTACTGGAATATTTTATTATCATCATCTGTATCACTGGTTTTATTTTTTACACTTGTTCATTTCATTTGATAGGTGGATGAAGTATTCACAAACATGGGAAGGTAATGTTAGATTCACAGTGATGGGCAAAGGGGGTTAGCAGTTTTATTCAACGACGACATCAACAACAAAAAAACAAAAAACAAAACAGAAGACACCGCGCACACGAGCAGACACGCGCTCACGCATTCACACACGCATTTTATACCAGTAAACGAACGAGAATGCATGTGCTCTCTGACGCACACGCGCAGTGTTTGTATGTGACAGCTACAGTATGTGCGCACACACATATCCAAACTATTTTATCCCTCTTTTCTTCCCGTCAGATGTCAGTTTGCCACACATCAACTATAATCTCAATTTAGAGGCAAAAAAAAAAGGTGGGGGGAAAGTGCCAGAAACTTCTACAGATTACACAAATTTCCACGTATTTCATAGATTGGTTTAAAAAGAATTTATTCAAAAGTGCTAGAATGTTTTTTTAATAAAAAAAAATTCTTATCATAAAACTTTAAGCTGTCTGGTGGCAGCATCTCCTTGAAATAGCCAGATTTTTTTTTTCATTTTGATTCCATTGTTTTGGGGTAAATATTCTCAGTAGTTTGTTTATTATGATACAGAAATTAAAAATGTGATACCTGCACCATTTATTTAAAACTTTATTTACTATTGATGCAATTGAACTGGACCTCGTCTCAGCATGATTCAGCTGTTTTATTGACCTCCGATGGTCATATTTTAATGACATGTTGTCTGTGTATTTGCCCTGTCGTTATCACATGAGCATTATTTTTCATTATTTTTTAACAGGATCACACATCCAAGTCAATGAAGTGCTTTGAGTACACAGGAGGACAAATTTCAGTAAGTGCTCATACAAACACAGAGGTCTAGGTGATAAAAACACTTCTGTCCACCACCATTCCCCCTTCATAAAACATTTTCAGAAAAATCTTTTTATAGAGAATAAAAAAAAAAACTGAATGACAAATATTGGATAATAGAGTCCATCCAAAAAAAGAACGTTACTGTGTCTATCTCCATATATTTCACACCTTGCATCCATGTGTTTGAGATAAAAATCAATACAAATGAAAAGAAAAAGATATGGCTTTCATACACAAACACAACTGCAGCATTGTAAAGAATATACTATAATTAACACTCATTTAAACATTTCACTGTCCTATGATGGAACAACAGAAATAACATCCTGTCTGCATTGCATTTTCCCTTATATATACTGGAATGTCTGGGACTACATTACTCATACTCATGTCCCATCAGTGTGCTTTAAGTATGGCTGACTGATGAATGCTCTTTTTTTCCTCTTTTTTTTTGTCTTATTATCTATTATTCTGAGTCTTAATACAAAACAACAAAAGGCTGCCTCCATCTATTTTAAAGGAAACGCCTATATCATCAAATTCTCGCTTGGAGCTCAGTGTAAGAGAGTTTGTGTAATACTGCAATGATAAAAAAACATTTTTATCCCAAAGTCGCTTTCATCCCGACAGGCAAGTGTCCATCTCTTTCTTCTGGTTTTAGGGTTAATTGGGTTAATTGGGGGGGTGAAAGTAACGAGGATGTGAGCTGAGGGTTTTCATGGTTTTGTCCTTATATACAATATGGCTTCTCTGAGTGGAAGAGACACATAAATCAAACACAGTCATCTAGAGAAAGACACAGAGCAGAGTTCATTATTGTTGTGGAGACGAAACGTCTTGAGGGACAGCCAGTCAGAAGTTCCCATGTCCCGTTTTCTCTGAGAGTCGCTGTCACTTGTCCACAGTAAATTCCTATGGCAGCAGCTTGTCACATATTTTAGATTGCAGTTATTCAACTCATTGTCCAATTAGTAACGTCCTTAGAGGTTTAATGTCCTGCCATTTCTGTCTCTCCTGCCCTTTTCAGCAACTCTCGTCTTGTCACTTCCCACCATCCTTCATTTCTATTTTCTCCCCTCGCCTCCTCCAGTTAGGCTCAGTCCTCCTCTGTCCCTGCAGCCCCCCTCAGTCCGTTCATACAGAACGGCAGGCCGGAGGAGAACGGGCTGTCAGACGGGGAGAAACCGCTGAAGGGTGGCAGGCCGGCCAGCCGCTGCAGGTGGGGGAAGAAGGCCGGAGGGGCTCCCTTGTGGTGATCCGAACGGAGCTGCAGGCCGTCGCTGTGCCCCGCGCTGTGGTGGTGGGAGGGGGGAAGCTCGGGCGGGGCGTACCGGATCGTGCTCGGGGCGTACAGGCTCTGGGGGCCCTGCGGGCCGAGGGCCAGCGGGTGGAAGAGGACCCGGCCTGCTGCGCCGCCTGCAGCCAGTCTCTGGAGCAGCTCAAAGTCGGGGCCGTTACCTGTGTTGCTGCTGCGGCTGACCACCCCCGACACAATCCTCTCCTCGCGGGGGAGCGGGGAGGGCACGGACATGGCCGGGGACAAAGAGGGGGAGGGAGGGGTGAACAAGCCTTTCGGCGGGGCCTCGCTGCTGGAAGAGGAGTCGGGGACCGGGGTGGTGGGGCTGTCGCCGTTCAGGCTGCTGGAAGGTGTGTGCGCGTGCGACGGCTGGGGCTGAGGGGTGTGTGTGTGAGTGGTGGACGTCTGTGTGTGCGACCCCCAGCGCCCTCCCGTGCTCAGGGCTTCGTGCTCAGTCTTGATGCTGGGGCTGCCGGGCAGAGGAGACGGGGTCACCACACTCTTCAGCTGCTGGATCACCGCCCGGCCGTTGTGCACCCTCCCCGACCTCTCTCCTCTGGTGGGGGTGTCTCCTCCCATGCTCTGCTTCCCTCCTCCCCCGCTGTCTTCCTGTTTCAGTCTGTCGGTATCTCCCCCCTGGTCCCAGTCCGCCTCCTCCTCCTCCTCGCCGTCGCTTTCGCTCGCGAGGTCAGAGGAAGCTGAAACAGCCTCTTCCGTGTGTTGAAGCTCCTCCAGTCTGCGACGGCTTTCAGGCGGCACGCCGTCCGGGTCGGAGCGAAGCGGGCGCTTCCTCCTGTCCTCTGATTGGACTGAAGAGGCGGGGAATTTCTCTCTGGCTTTCGTGTCAGGCTCAGTCTTCCCGGATGAGCTCTTCGCTGGCTGCGAGCCTGAGGAGAAAGAGAGATTTTAATGAAGAGAAAAGAGGCACATGCAGTTGTTTGTATTTGTCGAGACACATCACAGGAAGGCAGTTATGTGTTCGGTGTAGCACCTCGAGTCTGCGGGGAACTGTCATTAGGGGACGAGCTGACCCGAAGACGCTCCGCTCGTATGCTTTCTGGTAGCTGGAGCAGATCCAGCGGAGTGTCGGGCAACTCTGTTCGACTAGACGGATAGAAATCAGAGTGGAAAATGAAAAGGGGGAAAGAAAAAGTAGATGTACACAAAAAAAAAGATCATCAACCACTCAAAGCCACTTACATAAAAAAAGGAGTGCTGTGTTGATTCGAGTGAATACTTAGGGATGGAAACAACATGTAATCACCCTAATAACAGCCTCCGACAGCCAAACTGCCTCACACCCTACAACCTGCACCTAACACACACCAAACCCTTCAAATGGCCCTTAACACAAAAACACACATACTCACACATGCAAACAGACTCATGAGCAGACCCCACCCATCGGGACACACACACACACAAACGCTGCGCTCCACTCAGCAACCCACCTATACAGAGTTAAGCTCAGACAAAGGGGGAGGCTGTTGGAGAAGTTAATGAGCTCTTGTAATTACAGCACTAATTAACTAAAACACCATTCAGACCGAAAATTCTGACATCCATTTGTACTAATTATATAGCTTCAGTCTAATTAGCGCTGAAATCCAGCCTACACCTCTTGTTTTCTGCCGATGAGCATTTCGCCATGTTCTGTATGCGCCATGTGCATGTATAAGCATATTCAGCAAAGGCTCAAATGGAAAAGAGATTACAACCATACAGAAAATAAGGCAACATTTTAAGAGCAATTTCAACTTGAGCCACAGTAAAGAGGCTTGGCATGCTTTATCTAAGTACATTTGAAAGCTTAAACACGGTAAAGGCTCTAACTGGAATTTTTGTCCAAAAGAAAAATCAGTTTTATCTACAAAAACGATATATTATTGAATATTCTTTAATCATTTTCAAAATCCCAAGAATATTTTAGGCTTTCAGAATTAACAGGCAAGAGAATGCGATCTTGCTTTGATGTCAGTATTCTTCCCAGTTTTCTCACATTTGAAGCGGGGAAACTCTCCACCAATAATACCGCCACATTTCATCATATATCCCCTCCAAGCTCTTCTGCACACAGACAGTGAGGTTCTGTGTAAAACGGGCTCATGACATCTGACCGTGGCTGCACTGACCTCAGGACATAGTTAACCCAGATGACGTTGCGTTCATGGGGGGCTTTGTGGTTGATGGAGACAGTGGCAGTGGACTGGATCCACAGGTAGCCTCCTCTCCTTTGCAGCCAGCGGTAGTAACCCGTCACTACCTGGCCTTTCCTCAACACTAACAGAGAAGCAGGTGCAGGGAGGGAAAGGGAGATGTACAACAGGAGAGGAGGGAAAGAACAAACAGGGTGTTACTGGTTTGGCAGTTCATGACAGTGGCAGCAGAGGGCGCCTACCACAACAAGACTTCAACAGGCTTTCCAAGACCTCCCAAATATCTCACAAGTTCAGATACTTTGAAAAATAAGAGAATAAATAGCATTTTACTACATATGCAAGTGGATGTGACTCACAGTCCTCGTGGCTCTGCCTGAGATTTTCAAGGTCTTCAACGTGGATGAAACGATAACATGTATGTCCCACCACCTCTGCTGGGGTCAGATCCATATACTCCGAGATCCTGTATAGAAATGCAGAAACAAAGAAGGAGAAAAAAATAAAAAATCAGAACTCTTGTCAACCAAACAGAGGCAGATGTGCCTCTTAAAGCTGCCAAATGGCTGGCTGCTCTGCCAGCTGCTCACCGAGAAACATGAATATGGAAGGGCCCCCCAAAAAAAGAAGACTTTTAAAAATGTGCCACTCCATTTTACAGAAGACCCTTACCTGTTCTCGCAATATGTAACCTGCAGGTCCATGTTCACTCGGAAGACAAACATGTGGCTCTCCATGCGCACTTCGTTAAGTGTGGAGGGCGGGAGTGTGTGGGCCAGCGCCACCAGACCCATCGGGCGACGGACGGAGCGCGTGGAGCCCGGGACAAGTGCCGGGCGGCAGCGGATTCGTCCCGTTACATGGATTACCTGAAAAGCAGAGTTTGTGAAATTACATGCAAACCCAGTTTGCAGGAAGGCGACTAATCAAAACATCCAGTTTATGTTCACCGACAGACAGTAAAGAAAATAACAAAAGCCCACATTCAAACAATAAACACCCACATGATCATGAACAGTAAAAAGAACAGAGAGAGGGAGAGAGAGAGCAGTAGCTGTGGGATTACAGCAGTGAGTGCAGTAAACTGTGTTATGTGAGGCGGTTCGGTGTGAAATAAGGTCACAGCCATAAAACATACAGAAAACGACCAACGTGACAGTGCTATGAAACACTGGCAGCACAACGGGAAAATGACAAGGTGCTGCTTGCCGTTTTATCATCCAAACAACAAGCAGCAGAACTAAACTTTCCGATTACCAGAGACCATTCCTTCAGATACCTTGTAGCCAGAAGACTTGACATGCAGGCCTCTTTTTGTGAGCGTGGATTTCATTCGGATGAAAAAGCCACGGTCTGGAGGCTCGTCAGCAGGAGAATGAGGACTAGACGGAGCTGCTGTGGGAGGAAAAAGTATTTGTTCTATTTCATTTGTCAAGAATTCAGTCCATATTCAGTGAATTAGCTAACATAACAACTGCTTATATTACAAGAAAAAAGTACCAGGCTCAGGGGTACCGGCTAGGGATGAGGTGGATGCGGAGCTGGAGGCGCTCTCGGGGGCAGTGTGGCAGCCGGCCTCGGCTCGCAGATGTGGCCTGATTCCCAGCCGCTCCGCCATCTCCACGTGGTCCGCCGGGTGGATGTAGTCGAACACGCTGCTGCCGGTCAACTCCACCTGAGGAGGAGCAGAAAGATCCGTCAAAACCAGACGCCGTGAGCACAAATAACGGCATGTGAACGAGTACAGCACACACAGGAAAAATCAATAAACGTTATGACAGGAAAATGAAAGCAGCGCTATGGGTTACAGCTCAACAAGGAATGTGGATGTTGTGCTGTAAGACATCCCCCACCCCAAACTAACACACACACACACACACACACAGGCCAGTCTCACAGGACCATGTCACTACAGTAGTACACAAATAAAACCAGGGGAGATAAAAATCAATTGTATTTGCTGATTAAAAACAGGTGAACTCCAACTATCTCCAAAGGTCACATTACTATTCTTCTTCCTCTCTGTGTCCCGTCCTCCTCCTTCATTCATTCACTTCCAGTCTCTCCCAGCAGACATAAAGAGCAGCGCAAAAGCTCTATACGATCCTATCATCATAATGCATCATAGTCGCATCTCTAATCATTTAAAGGTAATAATGGCGCTGCTCTTGCATGGCATCCATAAAGCAGCACAATCTGAGAAGGTGTGATTCCATCTGAAGCTGTATAAATGGTGTGTGTGTGTGTGTGCGAGAGAAAGAAACAGAAAGAGTGAGGCGGGGAGGGGGCATGCATGCTTACACACACCAATGCAGCTTCTATTACATCTGTGAATGTTTTTCTCTGTGTGTGTGTGTGTGTAGCAATACCATTCCATCTGATAACACCGTGGCTGCAGCAGCCTCACACCCTTGTCTGTAGGACACAGCCATTTATTACCGGATTAGAGCCATTTACTGCAGGCTTTATGGGAGCTTCAGCAGGCCTTCAAGGACATCACGGCCGGGGAGAGGAAGAAAGCGGAGAGGGGAAGCGAGACTGAAGGAAGGAAAGCGGCCGATGTGAGGAGGAACGATGAAGGAAACCCCTCAGAGTGAGGGAGGACGATGAAAAAGGACCAAGGTTTTTTTTCCTTGTTGTTTGCCTTCTTTCTTTCTTTTTTTTTTGTTCCCTGACATGCTGGGTTAATTTATTGATGCTTTGCTTTTACAGAACTTTGCCACCTGAAAGACACCGGCAGATTCTCATGGAAGTTTATTAGACTGTCGCAGGAGAGAATTTATTGATTTGTATTCTTTGAAATGGCGTTCTTTCTCTCTCTCTTTTTTTCATACACGTACAAAGTCCATATTTGGAGGCTGGGTAGATATTATGTATCAAACACCTGCATGTTGTTATCTGCACAAGTTTGAGTGGGTCAGTGGAGGATTTTCGCTGACTTTTCCATACAGTTCTAAACTTAATGATCCAGACTATCCAAGAAACAAGTGCCAACATATAAACTGGGAAAACTAAAACAGCAGCTTTTACATGTAAATTCAGTTCTGTGAAATGAGTTTCGAGAATGAATGTGCGAGTACATTTACCGTTAGCCTCAGGCAGCGGGTTAGCAAGGACACACAGATTCCTTTTCTATTCCTTCTTTTTTTCATTGTAGTCACTTGGCCAGCACAAGAGCTCCTCTTTTTGGTGATATGAAGCTGACATTTTCTTTTCTAATTGAACTGGGAAGCTCTGACAGAACAGACTCTGACCTCAGCGTCGTTAGGAGTGCCACCACGTGCACTTCTTCAAAGAGCTGTTTGGCTTTCTTACGCAGATCCAATTGGCCTTAAAAACATTGTCAAAGATGCCCGCAGCCCTGAAACTGTCCAGATATTTTCTGGAAGAACTTCAATTATAGCAACAATATGAATGTGTGTGTCAGGTGTGCCGCATTTTTGCAGATTCCCATCGTCAACTCCCTGGAGTTTTTATAAAAGCGCTGAATAAACATTCCAGTCTCACAGCAAACTGTTTTAATGCGACAGTGCATGAAAATAACTCTTCAAAGCATTTCATCACATGGCCATGTTTTCACTGCTGCTTTACATTTAGAAGGCAAAAAGGTCTCCATGTCCACATCTGAGGGGTTGGAGGATCGCGTTAGATAAGTGAGTGTCAAGTGGAAAAGTCCAAGTGCCCAAGAGTCCTGTGCTGACTACAGTGGTTTTAGGGGTGAAACTGGTATAAAACTTGTGTGCCTCATTGTTTCCCATACTAATGCATATCCTTTACGGTATGTGAATGCCATTAATCAATCCATGTGTGATAGTAGAGTTAGTCCAGTATATACATGACTGGTTCTGTGTATGTCTGGGAGCTCTCCTCCAATGGGAAGTAATCGTGAAATCTGAGATCAGACACCAAACATAGCATTTGAAAATTTAAATGAGCAAAAAATCATTTTGGGAGTTATAAATGAAATAGAAAGGCTTTTACCCATTCATAAGGATCTGACACAAATGGAAAGTGTCATTTTCAGGCTGATTTCTAGCTGAAAAAGGTTCATTTTGTCTTCTTCTTTAAAATATATGAACCTGTCTCTTCTTCCTAAGTTAAGGTGGAAGATGCCCTGTGTTGACAGGACAGTTTAAAGAAAGAAAAGCAAAGACTGTTTTACAATTAAATTCTGTTGGAAATGTTTCTTTTTTATTTGCTCTACATGTAAAGACATAACTAAACCCCTTAGTGTTGTGTGAGCAACAAAAACTACCTGGTTAGAGTGTAAAAAACCCTATAAAAATAGTTAAT
>JBBDHI010000009.1:15414330-15431323 GCA_037177115.1 Craterocephalus stercusmuscarum | reverse complement strand
AAGCAGAACTATTGAATCTGTGCTGATACCTGACATTATACACCGATTGAAAGCACTTGATTCATAATGAATAAATGCCGGATTGTCAAAAAACATGCAGAAAAATCAATAATTCAGCCATCAATAGCTGGTCAGTGGATGTAAACACTCCTCAATTGTTTGGATTGCACTGCCAAATTTATAACAGCGTCAAATTTATTATAATTCAGTTTGTGTAGCATCAGTTTACAACAAAGTAGGCACTTTAAACAATCAATTCAGGCCAATTCATTATGATTCAGATAAAAATACCTCACAAGTCCAATTTGTAATAACTGTGCTCAGACAAACCACTTCATGACAAAATATTTTCCTAACTAAGGAAACCAAGGGATTCCTCCACTGCAATTTAATCCCCTATCCTGAGCATGGACACGGTGGCGGGCAGCGGTGCAATGTTTTCAGCTGCAGGAATACATTATATATAAAGAAGCTTCACAGTTACACCTATGTACTGTATGTATTTATATTTTATGGTTTAAGTCCATTCGGCTCTTCTGATATTAATCTACTGCAGCAGAGTTTCACATATTCTACATATCTAGAATAGCTTTCACATTTTTTTATGAGGCGGTGTGAGAATTTAATGCACCTTTTGAGTTTGAAACAAAAATTTTAAGGCCAATGCTGCTAGACATAATGATTTTTCTATAAAATTAAGATGATATAAAGTCCTAGAGTTCTGGCAGGGCAGGTGCAGGTAATGGCTGCAAATGGGTCATTACCAAATGGGTCATCTTGCGTCCATCTTCAAAATATTAGGCTTGAAAAAGATGTCAGAACATCTGTAATTAAGGAGGATAAAGTGGTTTTCGGTGGATGTCCCAGCTGTGACAAGGCAAGATAATGCCAAAGTCAGAATTTTGTGATGTGGCACAAGTAATAATTTTGTTGTTTATGCGTTATTGCCTTTACAAGTAATATTTCACTGTCACAGATTAGTGTATGTCCATCAATGTGCTACTTTTGACAGCCCAAGTTTTTTTTTTTTTTTTGACGTGGCTATCAGGTTCTGTAGTATCGGAACACTTTTATCAATACCGACTTGAGTGGACAATATTAACCACAGACATTTAAACAGCAAGAAAATATGGCAAGGCATATCTTTCCTGGTCATGACCAGGTAATAGTCAGGTAATGGCAATGTTGTGTAATAAAGAGAGACCTTTACTGTATGTCGCAAGTCTCAAAATATTAGAATTTGACAGTATGAAGCCACTTTTGGACTTTTTATCCTGAACTCTAATGTTACAATAACTGAGTTGTTTTATGCAGCATTCATCTCGTGAAATGCTTAACTTACCTTACAGAAAGTACAGAGCAGAGTTTCCTGCATGGTCCAAAACGCCTCACACTACAGCAAAGGAATTAGTAGGCTGCTTTCCTCCCTCACTGATATGCTCAAATATTATAAATTAAGAAGCTATAGCCAATAAAATACGGCCTTATTTTGAATCACATTTCTTTTTACGTTTCAGAGTTTGGGTGCATGTAGTAGTCAGATTGGGCGGGAGGGGTTGTAGGTGTATCACCATTTGATACACCTACAACCATCAAACCAAATTAGATCAGAAATGATTCTCACACACTGCAACACAATGTACAGTCAAAACGAAACTTGACGTTAATACGATTAAGTTTTGCTTGCATTTTCTCAAATTGGCTGCAAACAGCCACGAATAGACACACAAACACACATTTCTAATTGTACTGTAGCTGCATCGTTTCCCCTCAGTAATGGTAGCAATTAGACAGGCTGTATAATTACACTGTCCTCGTTATGTAGTTAATTTCTGTAATTACAAATTACACCAATAGTTTCCTCCCTCTTTGTATGTCATCTGCCTCCTTTCTCTCTCTCTCTTTCTCTTTCTCACACACACACACACTCAACAACACATAAATACATTCTCAACTAGTATGATTATATGCATGTAAGCTGTATGTTTACAGGCTTGTTACAATGCATGGTATTGTGTTTAAAGAAACAATAAGAAAGTGGATATTTATACTGCTGACATCTCAGTGGGTGATAGTATGTTACAAGATTAGACTGCTGAGAAGAAAATAGAAGGAAAAAACATGTTTGTGTCCCTTGGCAACAAATCAGCACGTTTATCTCGACTATATAATTTTCTTGCAGGCTTAGATGTATGATTCATTAGCGGAAAATGAGCCGTGTTTGATTTAATCATGCATGCTGTCACATTACTGTTGTTAAAGATAATTTCTCTTGGCAGATTAATCCATCTATTCTAGTCACAAGAAATCTTAAAAAGCATTCAGAGTTTAAAACTATCAAAATGTTCTACTTCAAAGCCGAAATAAAATTACATACTGGCCCAAGTCTTTTCCCATAGAGGAAACCTTGGCCAAGGTGAAAAGCCTCTGGAAGTCTGTTTATTGGATTTTCATATCTTGTGAAATTATTCAGGAATGTGACCATTTAGTCATCCAACTGGAAGGCCAAAATCAGCTGTACTCTAGTAGCTAAATGACAGTACGCATCCTTTCATTGGCTATATTTGGTTAATATTAAGGACACCGGATCTACGATATCTATCCGATAGCTCTACAGAGAATTAAAACTAAATAAACACAGTGAGATATTTTTCAGATGGGATATGATGAGAATCTGCTCCAGCACATATGAAATTGTTTTTGGATATGGCACAAATATCTGTGGTTTTAAACATGCAGTAATTGCAGCGAGATAAAAGAAATCAACACTCGCACACAGTGAACTTAAGTGAACCGCTACAGATTTTTGGCACTGCTTCTTCATCGTTTCCCCTCTTTTCTCACCTTTGTTGCAGTTGCTGTCCCCCTCCAGCAGAGGGCTCCACGGTGGGTCGCCCTGGCTGGCAAAGGTGCGCATGTGCAGGTAGCTGATGGTCAAGCGGATGACTGAAGCCTTGTCCAGCTGGCTTGTGATGGCCCCGGGCAGTGGCAGCATCTTGGCCAGCTCAAAGAACTCAAAATTCTCCTTCCCCCGCCGAGAACGAGCCGCATTGCGAGATTTCTCTTTACGCAGGTTCTGGAGACTGGGAAATGACGGGAAGAGTGGAAAAGACACTGGGGTTGAAAAACAGAAGTAGAATTTAAACGCAGATGGCTGCAGGGAAAAGAAAAAAGATGCTGATAGTCTGAATCATTGCTGTGTGGAACCAGAGAAACCTGATTTTCTGCCATTTAATGGCCTTTTACTGGCCACCTGTCGATTGATTCATGCTCTGTATGAATGATCTCAACCTCAATCCAGAGAATTCATGTCATAAAAACATATAATGGTAATGGCTCCTGCAATTGAAGTGAAACAATCTCCATTCTGATCCTTTTTTTGCAGATTGACTTGATACCTACAAACTCTCCTCTTTTATCTGGTACAGCAGAGCCCTAATAATGCTATTGGCTCCAAAATCCATATGTGAACACATGCACACAATCTTCGGCTGCCAGTCGCTGACTTTCTCTCCCTCCTTTCTTCCTTCAATCCAAGCCCTCTGCCTCTCCCTCATCTGCTGGTCCCAGGCTGGTGAGCTGAAGCCGTGATTGAGGGATCAATAGTGGAGGGAGGGGCAGAGTGACAGAGGGGGGCCGGGGCTCAGGTAGCCTGTCTCTCTGATTGGGTATTGACTCTCCTCAATGGGGCCTGAGTGGTGGAATTATGTTGTCACAGCCACTTCACAATTTGTGTCAGTGCTGCGCTGGAATAAAGTGTGTGTGTGTGTGTTTGTGCCATTCTCTCTTGTGTCTGTTTTCATTCTAAAAAAGACCACCAGTAGTGTGTGTGTGTGTATGCGTCTGTGCAGTACAAGCGTGGCGGCAGAAAAAAAGCAAAGAGCTGCACATAGTGTGTGAACATATGTTTATATCTTAATCAGCTGACACAGCTGTTGTATTTCTCCCTGTTAGTCTCTAATAAGTGAAATCATTGTGTCTCTCTGTGAGTGTGTGTGGACTCATGCTGCCAGCCTGCGTAACATCTCATTATTATACCGCCTCGACCCCAGCCACCGAGAACAATCGATACAGACACATTGATTCTGCTTAGTTTTTATATCCGCCTGTAAATGACTGCCCATTAATAATTCCAGCCAAATTTACTTAATCTCTTTTAAAGGCATGGGATTCACGGCTCTGACAGGATTGGCAGGTGAGTAACAATACACCAATGTAGCACAGAGCCGAGCAAGACTTATGTCTTCTGCACTGGGTTTCATTGATGGGAAACTGTGTGTGTGAAGATGTCAACACGTTGGTTTCACCTTGCAGAGATGAATTCATGGTCATGCATTTAGGCTTATACAGTATTGCTCTGTGTGTGTGTGTGTGTGTGTGTGTGTGTGTGTGTGTGTGTGCATGGCGTCTCACCAGGGTAGGGTGGGTGGCTTGGCAAGTAGTCCTTGTAGGAAATCCCACTCCACACTCACGCATTTCCCCTCGCTGACAAATGGCATGGTTGCCATCCTTTTTCCAATCGTGGGCCGACGCTGGTGTTAACGAAGGCTGTGATTGGCTCGGGACGTGACAGACTCAGACCTGGAAATGCATGAGAAACAGCAGACAGAAGGAAAAGAGTATTAAATCTAGAGATGTTTATTCAGGTGCCAAATATAGCCATTAAAGCCATCTGCATGAACGACTGAAAGAGGACATGTGAATCATATTTCAGGGAGTCTAGAAATGTAATAACATCAGACATTCCGACACAAGAATGCAGTTTTTCTTTATTGAAACTCCATCGACAGCTTCAAGAAAGCACGGAGCCTTTTTTCCCACCGACAATTACAATGAATCTGCTTTTGCCGTTTCGTTCACTCTAGATACTTGGATGGGAGAGATTCCTTTCCTTATCTTTTATTTGTGGATCTATACTGTGATGCTTTGTTCTCTAAAAAACAGATGTGTACACTATATTCCTCAATACAGACATCAATGTGTACGAATGCCTTCATAACTGGCAAGCAAGACTGGACTAGGAAGGGAAGGGAAGGGAATTGTCGGGAAGATGACGGAGATTTTTTCCAGCGGCAGGTTTAGAAAAGATCACAGTTTGTTGTAATGCGTACAAATGTGAAACGAAAACAAAACTACACATTTATCATAGACTGACACAAAGGAAACATAAAGTTCCTTAAGCATGTTACTGGTCTCCTTTGACTGAAAAACACTGACATACACAAATATGTGGCTCTTATAGATGAAAAATAGCAATGTTTTATGCTGCTGCTGTCATGAAAATACTTATCTAGGCGGTAGGAAAAAATGTAAAAATTCATAAAGAAAGAAAGAAAAGAGGTTGGGAGGGAGCAATTAGTGTCCGTATGTAGCTGCCCACATTAAGGTCAGGGGCTGTTCCCAGGCTAATAGACATAAGACACAACACTAACCCTGCTTTGAAGTCACAATTAGGCTGGAAATCACACGTTTCGAAATGTCTCTCCTCATCCCCAAGAGAAAATTCAAAGTTGTGATTGGAGTTTAAACCAAATATCTCTAAAGAAAAAAAAACACACTGTCCCTGTCTATTCTTCCGCTGCCTTCTGCCAGCCACCAACACTCCTGCAACAAGTTGCCAATATCCTCAAACAGAGCTTCGCTCCTCACCAGTTTGCCTCCCCTCTGTGCTGTGTTGACATTTAAAGGGCTGGTGTGGCCCCGAGCACCTCGGTGTCATGCCCTTGGGCCTGAGATGCCCTCTCTCTCTCTTTCAGCCTCTCTCTCTCTCTCTCTCTCATTCTTCAGGCCGGCTGGGTCAGCACAATCGTGTCAATAGAGCTTTGCCAGGGCAAAAGAAAATGGATTATGTCTCGAGTTTAAGCATAGCTGTGCTGACCTTGGCTAAGAGGGGGTCAGCAAAAGCCGGGCAGGTTTGGCAGATATCATTTCACAAATCTGGACTTAAACAGCCAACATTAAATGCATGCAAGGAAACTTCTTGGACTGATTTCAAAGGCATAAAAGTCAATAATAAGTTCAACAAAAAGAGACAGGGAGATGGGGTCATCTTTTATAGTTTTATTCTGTCTTCAGGCAGCAACAGTGAGGAAAGAACAGTGCACGCTTATTTCTAATGCGGCCCTGCGTCAGTGTTAGAATTGCTGGCCTCAGTGGAAAGTGATGAAGTGGATAAACAGAAGTATGAATATTTAAATCCCATCCATGCAAAAAGTCCAAATTAAGCTTTATGAGCAGCCTTCGCTAAACACTAAAGCAAAGTCGTAAACAACTTCCACAGCAGTAGAAATGTGAAATGTTTTAACATGGAGAAGTGTACCGGACTGACTGACACACACACTGACACAGCTTGGCTAAGAGGAGCTCCGCTGCAGCATTGAGTTAACTAGAAAACATTTCTGCTCTTCTACAGAGTTAATAAACACACTCATGGACACAATTAGCCATTTTGAACATGACTCATTTTTACATGAACACAGACACAAAAATAGTCACGTGCATAAGCAATATCTCCTATCGTTTGTGAAAAATGTCTCAAGAGGAGAGTTTCCTGTTACGTCAACTGGAGATTGTGGTGGTGGAGTTATAAACAATCATCATCAAGAAGATGGATTTATCTCTGCTGAGGTGTTTTAAACTTCACGGTGTAGGTTTAGACAAATAAACCACCTGGGCAGAATGAGGCTTTAAAGTACTGTGAGTCACACGGTGGCACCAAAGAAAAGCGGTATTGTTTTGTGTCCATTTGTACAAAATAAAGTACAATTTTACAGAACAAACAGTGAGACCATCTTTTTACACTTCTATTAATTTAACTGTTATGAGTGTATATGGCTGATTGATTTCCATGTAAAAATGTAGCTCAAGATGTGAAGTTGACATCATGCTTCCGCTTGTTTAAACACCAGACTATATTCAGTCTATTGTATGCAGAGACCCTGAACAGTGTTCAACGTGTTTCAACCTAAAAACACATCATCACAATCAATATTGTGACACATAAAATCTATTTGAATCTATAAAACAAACATATCACTCATGGAAATCATGCAGTTCGCTTATTTTGATTCACACAACAACAAAAAGATGGGGGAAAGCTTTGGCATGGTTCAGATTTCAGGACAACAGCTGCGCGTTATAAGTAGTATGTTTTGCATTCAGCGGTGGGATTTGGTTACTCCTCCGAAGGTTCATCTTCTCTCTCCGTTTTTACTTTCCATAACTTTTCTCTTCTCAGGAGTGGACAGTTTTTGCCAAACAAAACAAAATCTAATCAGGTGTAAGGTGGCTGGCCCATCCTGCAGCGCTGAGAGTGTGACACACTCTCACATTTTCTATTGACATCTAGTGGCAAGTTAAAGTTAGCAAGCATCAAACATCCCAAATTCTATCCACCTGCCATCCAGTAACAAACCAGTGTCAGCTAAATGAAGGACACTGAGGGATTTCAGGTGCAACTTAAAGATCTCTGCTCTCCTCTATCCATTTTGATTTTGGAAAAAAATAATTGTTCATTCTTGTTTTCCTTCATTTGTGATGAATGCTGGTCTTTCTGCTTCTTTGATATGGTTAAATTACATGTTTCAACTGCATAAACATGAACCTCCATTTCTCAAAATCTGATGAAACACCATCAACAACCAATAATCCTTCTTCTTTTATACTTTGACGCTATTCTTTTCTTACACAGCTGCTATAGTTGTGATATGGTGGCTCTCTCATGTTGAGGCGATCCTCGTTTAAATTCAAAGACAAGCCAAACAATGAATTAAGGAAATAAATCTGATTCCATCTGAAACACTTATAACACAGTTGTCTCATAATTATTACTGTTTGTTGCACACCGTATGTAAGGATAAGGCTTTATTCTACTATAGGAAACCTACACATTTTACTCTCAGGCTACCAGCCAGCAAAATTGACAGTCCTCCTCTCATAGAATCTAGTGAAAAGAAGACAGGGTCAAGCAGAGGGCAGTGCACCTCTGTCTAACAACTTCACCTTTGTCACCTTCTCTGCCTCACCTGGATAAATGCACTACATGCCAAATTAGACTGCATACGGGAGGACAGAGAGATCAGAAAGAGACAAAGGCAGGGAATTTCCACTGCATGAAAAAACACACACATGCACAGCCTATATGTTTATCTCTTAATTGACCCTATCTGTGCTTATCTAATCTCCCCTCCAATCTTTCTGTCTCCAACAATCTCCCCATCTCTCTCTTCCTCTCTCTCTATCTGAGCAGACACGGGGCCGTAATGGACAGGAGCCTCCACAGTAATTATTCAATCAGCCTCATAACCTTGTCGCAGGTTGGGCGGCCCATTAATGCACTCACCCAAATGGACCCCGCCACTTTGACTGCTAATGCTCCGGCTAGCTAGCAGAACAACAGGCTGAATGTCAGAAGTGTCATCTGCGCCGAGTGTGAAACCCACTCAACAGGACTGAGGCGCCTTACTCTGTCACGGAGCAGTAGGAAATATATGGAAAAGGAAGGTGTGACTCCTTCTGAGAGCGCAGGGAGTAAAAATATACGGCGCCCACAGATGTGGAGATCAACTTGTATCAAGTGTGACCGCAGGTGCTCTGAATGTGTTGCTGCGGCGCTACATATTCATTAGTGCTGTGTATGTGTGTGTTTGTGCATGTGTGAGACCCCTACCCTATAGAGTCGTGCTCTCTTGGCACGGTCTCAACAGCAACAGAGAGGAGGGCACTGCAGCGAGCGTTCACAGCCGCCGTTTGCTGCTCGCTTGGCTCCGGCTCTGTTTATTTTCAGCAGGGACGTTTAATTAGGGCCTCCAGCTGTCAGAGGTTCGTTAGTGCGCCCCTCCCCTCCCCAAGCTGCCCCTCCCCGTAGGGAGTCAGGGGCATCAGGCAAATGAACACATTTAAGTCAAACTGCACGCCAACAGACAATAGCTCCACTGCCATGCCACCAGCTTCCCTAGGTGGAGAGATGGTTGCTTTATGCCTCATCTCCACAACCCCTGGGGCCCAATACAGAGTCTGGCCGAGACTGTGAATGTGGAGGCACAGGAACTCTCATAGCCCACTGGAGACTACATGCTTGCTGCAGTTTCGCTAAGGTGAAAGAGCAGGACCGAGCCTGTGCAGCCTGCGGTTTGCAGCAAAGATAAAAACCATGTTGACAAATTCTGCAGGATTACAAAAATACGGGAGTTAGATAGTAGAAAACTCTACCTTTTAACCTGTTAGTTCAGAAAAAGAGAAAAAAAAAATGTTTACTGTCTTTTTGTGCAACACACCTCCTGATTGATCGCCTACACGGTGGCGAGTCTAACACTATAATCCGTGATTGGGATGTCTCTGGAGTTTGCTGCACCAAATTTGAAACATGAAAATGGCAATTTTAGATAATCCTCCCCACACCTGTCCACACTAATCAAACTCCCGTAAATGAGCCTTGCAGCTCTCATAAATCTTCTTGCAATTTTAAACGGGCAGACATTTGTAGCAACATACCCTCAACATTTATCATGGGACCCTGTTCCAGAGTGTGGCCAGGAACCTTTGTCCTCCTACTTCTCCTCTTCCTTTTTATTTACCAAGAAAACTGGAATAAAACCAAACCCTGATCACTCGATGAAAAGAAAAAATATCAAGCGAACAGTTTTCTAATATTCTAGTCATCTCTAACAGTCATTTGAGATCAGTTTTAGTGATAACCCTTTCAAGACAGCTCCCCTCTGGTTCTCAGCACCCACTCTCCTTTAATTATCCCACACCGAAGGTACAAGTGAAGCACACATACAACAACAACGTAAGATATTCCTGGGAATAATATTTTATCAAATTGCGCTCAATATCATGGAAGATGTCGAAAACATGGTTGGAAATAACATGAACAGAATATTTGATGTAGCTAGTTTTCTATCTCGCCTTTCATGTTGTTGAGTAGTTGTAAATGAGTGTCTGGAGTGTCCGGGGAGATGAAGTTTGGTATTCTGGTTGGAGGGTTGAAAACTACTTATCATGCATTACAGCCCTGGTTGGATCTCAGGATTTGGAAGTCAAAAGACTTTTTAATGTACAATTTTTCAGCCGCTGATCAATCGACAGCTGCTGGACATGAAGATCTCTCTGCCTCTTCTCCCGCTCCCCATAATCCGACTCGCTCGGCATTCTGCTTCCGTATCGAAGCTCTGGCTGCGATTGACCTTGACGACTCCGGATCATTCCCAACCCAAGGTTCTCTCTAACTCTCAAGGGCCTCGGCGTCCGCCACCCCTCCCACACTCACACCCCACACCGTCTTTGCTCTCCCATCATCCGCGGCCCCCCATCCTTCTCCTCTAACCCCCTCTCTGCTCCTCCATGGCCCTTGCCTGGGTCATTAATTATCTAATGGAATCAATACGCCGTTAGATTGGACTGGTGTGACCCCGCCCGCCCCCAGGTATCTCTGCAGTGATGAGGAGGAAGAGGAGGTGTTCAGGAAGGGTGCAAAGGAATGGTGATAGCAGCCTGCATAGTCACATTGTGGACCATCCCTAAACTGGGAGAATACAGAATAAAGAGATCAGCAATAAATAAATGATAGAGAGAGGGATGGAAGGGGGGATGGAATGCATGGGGGAGGAAGGGGGCATAAGAAGGGTCGGAAAGAGGCGAAACAGAGAGTAAAGGAGAGAAACAGAGGGAGGGAAATGATGGACAGATGAGGACATGGATGAAAAAAGGAGAAAGAGATTTGCTAATGTTCACCCTTGGTAATCAATATCTTTCTCCTCCTCCTCTTTTATTACAGAGGGCTTTGGTGAGCGTGCTTTGATGTCCACTCCTTACAGGCATGGAGCTACACAGAATCCAATCCATGCCTGTCATAATTACCGTCTACCTTTGCCTGACTACACAAAAGAAACGCTCAGCTGCACCTTCACTGTATCACATGCAGGGCCGAACCGAAACCAGCGCACAGAATCCTGATTATCTACAAGACAAACGCTACACTCCAGATCTTTTTTAATTCATACATTAAGGAATAAAATTAAGCTGTTTGTTTTTTTTTATTTCCTTGGCGTAACAAATTAAAAAGGGGAAAAAAGACTGAGATGCCGCTTCCAGTAACACTGTCAAAACTTGGGAAAGCAATGGCGTCACTTAAACTCACTTTTTATCAAGTGGAGGACGTGGCTCAGACAGGTTTACTTTCATAATTTACTTAAATAAGATAAAGCACAGAGACGGAAAAATAGGCTCTGCCAAACAGAAGTGGACTTAATTAAAAGGAAACTTCTCCTTTAGGATTAAATGAAAAGCTCCTAATGTTCAGTAACGTAAAGACAGTTTTTGTTTTTGGGGGGTTTTTGGCAATCAGACAGATTCTGTGCTGTGTTAAAGGCAACAGAGTAACATCTAATTTATTGCTTCTGAAGCAGCCACATTTACATAACAACTCAAATGTAATAAGTAACCATGTTTCTTAAAATAAGCTTTAAGTCACTTATTTAAATTGCCTGAGACTTTTTATGCGATGTATCACTTAAAACTTTTCAGTAGAAATTTCCTTTTAAAAATGTAGTTGTGGCGTGATAGTTAAAAAAAAAAAAAATCTCTGCTACCAGCAAACTAACAAGAAGAGAGAATATGAATATAAGTAACATTTAAACAATGGCAACTTCAAAAAACAAAAAGCAACAATAGCATCAAGAAGCCAACCATCCTTTACAGTACTGACATTTAAAAATGATGGCTCAAAAGTATTTTTTTCTAAAGTCAAAGGGAGAATTGTAGTTTAATCTGGGGTTAAAACCCAGACTTGCTATCAGGCCGACGTTTCCCCATATCTGATCAAATTAACAGTGGAAAACCACGAAAAGCAGAGAGAGGACAGAAGAGTCTTCCTCCGACTGTGGAGGAGTCAGCCAAGTGGATTCAGCCCTCTATCCGAGCCGAAGATGGTAAATCCACTCCCGCAGGCAGCACCACATCAGCTCTGACCTCCGAATAACCACAGGCCAAAGAACAGCTCACAGGGTCACTCACTCTCTCTCTCACTCACTCAGGAGTTAAAAGCGCCGCAGCGCGGAGAAGCCCACATGCTAACGCAGACACATTAATGAGGAAGCTGCACAAGTCAGAGTTCAGAGCCGTGTCAAACTTTTGATAAGAGTTGCACAAGTTGTGTAGGTGTTTGACCCCGCACCACATTCCCACACAGTGTTTGGAGCTTATGCTTTGTGTGAGTATTTTCACATGTATGACTAATATATGTGACTTTAATGTGGTGCAATTTGGAAAAGGAGAAAGAAAAGACATGAAGGTGTTTGTGTGAGGAAGATTTAAGCTAAACAGTTGCTGATGGGAAATTCTATTTAGTGGGAACACGACTGCGACTGGATGCCTTTACATGATGTGCATATCACAAAGCGACTGCATGTGTGTGAGTGTGTGTGCGTGCAAAGCCTGGTGGATCCCTTCAGGCTGGTGTGTGAATGACAGCGGGGGTTATGTAAGGAGCCACAGCGGGGCCGGAGTGGACAGTCCGACCGGAGATCAGGTCAGCAGAGTGTGACACTAAACACATCTCCCTGACACCGCGCTGACACCCTCTGTCACAGACCCACACACTGTCTGTCAGCACTCTTCACACGCGCGCACACACGCACAGCCAGAGCAAGGAGTGTGTGAGCAACTGTCTGTCAACATGCCATACACTGACCACCTCAGTGTGTGTGTGTGTGAGAGCAACAGAGAGAGACAAAAATATCAAGAGAGGGGAAGAAGAGCAGAAGAGAGGGAGAGGTGAGGTGTCTGTCTACCTGCGAACTTGTCAGTGAGTCACAAAAAGTGACATGTCTAAGATAAGCTGCCGTGCTGCAGCTGAGGGTAATGACTTTATTGTTATTTAGGAAAGAAAGGGAAAAAAATGCTGCACCATCAGATGTACACACCTGCACGGATCTTTTATAGACCGGCGAACAAAAGACGACAAAAACTACCTTTAATCCCATCTTCCTCTGCTTCATTTCATCTCCAGCTGGGCAATATTTCACTTCTACAAAGTAATCCAAGTCAGTCTGCCAAACAGTTGCGTCTTGGTATAAACTGCAGCGCCCTTAAATCCACAAAGCCAAAGAAGAAACCCACGTCTGGGTCTAATAAAAAGGGCCTAAAGGGAGGTCACAAGCAAAATGTCCAGCACAAACCAGATCTGAAACGAATGGAAAGGCTCAGGAACTGGGAGAGCCGGGGAATAAACTGTACCATGCTCATGCAATGATTCACTCGGACTCTCTTTCATGCTGCTGTACTCATCCAATCCTCGGTGAAGCAACCGTTTAGTAGAAACATTGACTACATACAGTTTAGGAAAAGTGCAAAAAAAAAAAAAAAATGGGGGGGTACTCCTGTAGGGATGAGTTTCTTAAAACTGTTCTGATAGTGGCTCATTTCAGTCATTTCATCCTGGCACCTGAGAGAGGGACTCTGTACTTAAGGTAGTTATTTGATGGGAATTTATCTGCAGCACCTGCAGTCTCAGCAGGTGTGGATGCAAATGATGTAGTTGGCAGAGCGCAGAACAGAGCCCAATTTACAGCAAACCGGAACACAAATTGGGGGTTATACACCGGGACAAATATCTACATATGGACAGGCCTACATGCGTCAACAGCGGGGAATGTTCAGTCACACAAAAGCCTTCATACAAAACCAGTTCCACTCCTTCCATAGTCGGACTTTCACTTCAAATGACAAGAATCCTGCACAATAACAGAAATGATAAAAAAAAAGACAAATAATGAAAGGCTGGGTTGACGGTGAGATGGTTTGATGTTGTTATTTACTTCACTGCAGCACTGAACACTGTGTTTGTCACAGTCATTCTGCCAGTTTGGACCACCTGCTGCAAACACCCTGAAGGCAGCAAATGTTACCAAGCCAGTAAACTGTGACCAATTCTGCCTCTGCAGGTGGAGACGAGCACGCATGCCGCTCACTTACTGCCTCTGCTTCTCAAAACGACACACACATATCCAAATACACTGACAAAAATCAGAAACAAGTGTACTCAGAAGAGAGCAAACATGCAGGATTATTTGGCTGATTTGAACAGCAGTGATTTCTTTTCCCCCCCCCCAGTTTAAACTGACAAAATGCCACGGAGAACTTTGAGGGAAAACTGTCGGCGTGTGCTTTCACGGCAGCAAAGATTTAGTCTGATTCACTGATCAGTTAATATTGATTTTTAACTTTCATGCATATTCACATTTATCCAATTATTCCTGTGTATTCACACAGGCTCTCACAGGAACAGAGCCCGGTCCATTTGATCAGTTTTATCCAACAGGAACAGCACGTTCATACCACTAATATTTTCACTCATTCAGTAACATAAATATAACGATCTATAATATTTTATATGTCTGTAATTACACACATTAAAGTCATTATCACTTCTTACAAACTGGCTTTCTTTATCTAAAAAGAAAAAAAGAACTTTTGGGAGAAACAACACAGACTTAGATGCAGCTTTTTAAAACACATCAGGAGATCAAATTCGTTTTAAACTCAGCAAAAATCGAATTAAAGGACACAACTTTCTAAATGTGCGTCCGGTTTGTGAGTGTGCGTGTGTTTGTGTGTGCATGCATATCTCGCCACAGAGTCTGGAAAGTGTGTGTGTCTGGTTATGAATGCGCATGTGAGTGCTGGCTGTAAGTTTTTAGATCCATTATCTACTCACCTGACGGGCATTTCCAGTCTGCTGCTGTTGATCCGATCCACTTTGTCTTCCTCTTCCTCCTCCTCTTCGGTGCCCCCGCTCTGCCCTGGCAGTGCCCACCCCACCACACCACCTCCGCCAGCAGCAGCAGCAGCAGCACCTCGAGCTTAAACACAGCAAACAGACACGGTTTGTGTGTGTGTGTGTGAGAGAGAGCCAAGGGGGCTGGAACAGGGGCAGCGTCAGTCGCCCTCACTTTCACAAAAGCCGTGGCCGCGCAGCCGGACGCATCGTGGACTCCCGTCGCAAGTGTGTATGTGTTTGCGAAATAAAAGGAGGGAGAGTGTGTGTTAGATGTGTGTGTGTGCGTGTGTGTGTGTGTGACTGTGTAGAACTAGCAGATGTAGCTCTCCTTGGCTCTCGGACTCACTTCACTAACACTCTGCTCCGCTGCTTCTTGGAGATGGACTCGGATTAGGACACAGCCAGTGTGAGAATCTCTTTCTCTCCGTCTCCCTCCCTCCTTCCAGCCGGCATGCTCCCTCCCACCCTTCCTCTCTCCCGCTCACTCATTCACTCTCCTCGCTGAGCTTCTTTCTTTTCATTTCCTCTTGGGAAAGCCGTGCACACCAGTTGTCTCTGCCTTCAGCTGCTCCCTTTCTCCCTCCCTCCCTCTCAGTCACTAGTAAATATAAAAGGCATGCTTGTACAGCCCCTCGCCCCAGTCTCTCTCTGGCTCTTCCTCCCTAACTCGCTGTGTCTCATGCTTTCGTTTACCCCCATCCCTATGCCCCCCCCTTCCTCCCCCCTCGCTCACTTTCTTTCTCACTGTCAAAGCTGCCTTTCAAATGCTGATTAGCAGCGAGAAAAAAGAGAGGGAGACAGGGAAGGGGAGGATGCCTGAAACAAGTGGGAGATTCCATCACATCCAAACATATTGTAAAATGTGACTCCAGTCCTGTACACACTTGGTTTTTTTTCACTTTGGGGGTGGGGGGGAGGGGAGGGGGGGTGCCGCTGACCGGACACTTAATCCAACCTGACCACAACCAAACACTAAAGTTTACCGCCCAAAATGTACTGTTTTCTATTCTGTGTGACATATATCTTCATGCAACTTCAGAAATCCAGAAGTGTGCTTAGAGGAGCTGCTTTTTCTGATCTGCTGAAGTTCCTCTTTGACTAACAAGAGGACGGGTTTTGAGAACACTTCTGTTTCTATCATAGTGCTAGGTTGCATAAAATGAGCTCAAGTGAATGAGTAAAAAAAAAGAATGAAATTAAAAAAAGTTACACTTATGAAAATAATGGTGATGCAGTAAGTATATTATATTGCTGTGCAGTCATTTAGCAGATGCGTTTCCTTAGAAGATTGAAGTTTATTTGTTGCTTTTTATCATTTTGTTGTGCAGAAATGTAAATCACCATGAGTACAAATTAGAATCCATCGTTAAGATCATGAAGGAGTTGTCTCCATCTGCATTAACACAGACTCGATTCATGTGACTGCATTTTGAGTACCTTTGATGTTGACTACTTCACCAGCAAATTAACGCCTGTTGTTCTGAGCAACTTGGGTCTGCCATGCTGGTGATCATCCAGACGTGCCAGAACCATGAACTGTAGCCAAGATTGCTAGCTATGTGGCTAAAGACGCAATGCAGGGAATTCAGCAGCATTTCACTTCTAAATTCTAAAATCTAAATCCAGTCAACAACATGTCAAATCTGGGGAAGCATCTCCAGTCTGGACAAAAATGATCAGCTATATGGCTAATTTGGAGAAACTGCTAAATTGTTGCATACATTTTGAACAGCATAATAGCTGATCTGCATCTTCTTAATATAATTCAATTCAGTTCAAAAAACTTTATTTGTCACAGAGGGGCAATTTAAAACAAGTGGTAAGTCGCAATAACATGCAATGAGATTTGTTCCTAAACTGCTCCTTGAATTTTTTTAATATTCATTTTCAGATATTGCCTCCTAACTGCATAACATTTAATCAAATCAATGGCTGAACATCCCATTTCTCTCAGTTCTTCAAGACAAACATCATCTCTCTTTTGTTAATTTAAATACATTATCAACACAAAACAGAAAGCAAAGTTGCTGATGAGTGAAAAATAACAATAACAAATTATAACAAGAAAAATGTGGACATCGGTGGACTTGGCAGGAGAGTCCGCGCAATAAAAGGGTTGAAGTTGAGTTTTAAGATGCTTAAAGGAACTATACCTGATATTATTTTAATCTTTCTAAGAAAAATGGTTTTCTACGTGGTATAGTATGTGGTAAA
>JBBDHI010000009.1:15394948-15406132 GCA_037177115.1 Craterocephalus stercusmuscarum | reverse complement strand
TTTTAACATGTAATCATGTTTTGCTCAACTTAACCAAATGCACAACAAAGTAGTACAGCAGTGGGCTGAAGAAGTCAATAAAAAGAAGCCATGTCAAATTTGCATTCAAGTTCTTTACTTTGGTTCCGGATCCTCCTCCTTTGCTACAACCTCCTCATGATCCATGTGTCCTAATAATCCGAAACAATATCATGATATAATGTTTTCCTGTTGCTCTTGTCTATTGGCACGGGCTGTGCATCTTTTACTTCTTCAAGATTACTGGCAACATGCAGCAGTTCCCTATGTATAACCGTAAAGGAGTCAGTTTGTGAAAAATCGCCAATGAGAACGTATTGAACAAGACCATGTCATGTAGTAATGGATATCTGTGCTTTTAGATACTCTGCTGTTGTAAATGTATAATAGAGATGCTAAACTGGTCGGCATACAGTCAGGACCTGCTATCTGGTAACTTAAAGCCCCGTTTCCACTGGATTGGACCGGACCATTCAGGACCGTACCGACCCGACCCGTACTCCTCAGTGGAAACGAGGCTTAAGAGACACACAATGTGACAAAAGAGCCCCTGAAATGTTTCCCTTTCTGAGAAACATTTAGCTTTTCAACCATTGTCGCTCACCTCAGTTTCCCAAACACACCAGTCACAACTGTCCCAAGCATTTCATTAGATTAAATCAAATCAAAGACAATAAAAATAAAAAAACAACACTTTTTTTCTTACAATCTTAATGGATAGAAATTGAGAATCATTAAATTTCAAATCAATAAATTTCCTCTATAGATGTATTTTTAGAAAAAGGTTGTGAATGTTGAATGAGTATGAAATACTAAAAAAGACTCTAGATTCAAGTTACCATGAAACTACTACTTTACTCAGAACGACCTAAGCCCTGCTCTTCAGCCGCATTTGTTAGACCAGAGAGACACTATCAGGCTGCATTTTCTTCTGCATCCCCTACCGCAGCTCACATGAACGATATGCATAAAAGGGTGTTTAACGATAACTGCCACAGGGTAGATAATATTCCAAATCTATCAGACAATAATTCTTTGAGGGCATGTGGCCATTAAGGAGCCATTTCGCCTTTTGTTGAGTATGCTCCTCCATATTTCATTGAGATGCATATCTACCTCTCGTACTGTCTGCCTGTGCTGCTATTCTCCATTCAACAGTGACCCATTGCTCCCTGCCATACAATCCTTCACCTTTCTGGGCTTAAAAGTAATTACCACTTTAATTTGCTGTCCGCTTTTGTGCATGCCTCAGTCTATCTAACTGGAGCGTTGGCTGTGTGCGGGGTACATGTATGAATATAAAGAGATAATAAGGCGCATGTAGTCACATAAATGAATAGAAAGAATTAGCCAATAATTTCTTTAATGAACCCACAACGTTTTATAATTAGATGTTAATCAAGCTACCATAAATAAACATACAGTCTCAGATTCTTGCATGTCAAAGAGGGTGATTTGTTCCTTTAGCTTTGTTTGTAGCAGGATAAATCCAAATCGGATTGTTGGTCAAGCAGAACAAGCAAATTGAAGACGTCCTTACACATTGAATTATCATCAACTTTTGTGACTGCGGACATATAAGTTGCAGACTTTAGCGCATTCATGCCATGTTAAATAATTTAGATGCATGTGAAAGAGGGGCTTATTCAGCATAAAATCAAGAAAGCACAAATGGATGTCTGTGTTTTTATGTTTATTTTGTTAAAACGAAAATGTGTGTTTATGGTTCGTCTCCCTTTGGCCCAATTACTTCAGAACCGAAACCCCACAGCTTCCAATCTCTCTGCTAAAAATCCCTCGCCCCACTCACCTCACAGTCCCAGTGGTCGACCCACCCCGAGACCCCACCACCACCCCGCTGTTGTTCAATGCCAGACCGTCCATTACAATACCCTCCACCACCTCTGTGGTACACCATCGCTTCGGTTTTGTCCCCCCTTCTGCCATCATCTGGTCTTTCCCCTCATTCATTTATCCCTTCCACTGTTTTTGCCCCCCCCCCTGCTTCTCACCCTCCACCCCCCACTCCTTTTTTTTTGCCTCCTGTCCCCCCCACCCTTTGCCCTCCCCTGTTCCCAGGTGAGCTGACGACACAAGGAGAGCAGAAACACTCTGCGAATATTAATGGTTTGATCTGAATATTAATAAACTATGCATCTTAATGATCTATCTTTAAAAAAAAAAAAACATCAACAACAACAAAAAAAAAAAAAGACAACAAAGAGCCACGGTCAGGGCTGCACTGCTGGGATATACACACCGACACACACACAGGCCCGGACAGAAACGCACGCAGCTGAACTGTGTGTCCTGCTCTGTGTAGATTAGTTAAAACAGGGCCTTATCCTCCAACCTGCTGTTTAAATGCTGAGCGTCACGTTCAAGACAAATGTGTTGTCTGTTTTTCCCTCTCAGTAAATGAAGACACCTCTTCTTTCCCACGTCCTTCTCCTCTATCTCCTCCTGTTGCTTTCTTCATTTTCTTTTTATCTCCTTCCACTCGTTTAGTCCGCGCAGCACGCCCCCCCCCCCCCTCACTCACGGTTGCCCCATTTCACCCCTCCTCCTTTTCCCTCCACCCGCCCTCTCTTTATTTTTCCCCCACTATCTCACCCTCCCTCACTCTTTCACTTTAGATTACCCCATCTCTCCCCCCCTCCCCACCACCCTTCTCCCAGCCTCACCTACTCGATATTCCAGCCTTGTTCTCCTGCAGTCTCCAGCACAACTTTCTGACCCACTTCCTCTCTCCTCCCTGGCCCCCTGATCAAAGCCTGCAGGACGGCATCGCCTTGGGCAGAGGAGAGGGAGAACGAGAGATGGGGGGGGTGGGGGTGGGGGGAGGGATCTGAACTGGGAAAAGAGAGGAAGAGACGGATAGAGAAAGTATAGAGCGGCACGAGAGAGTGGGAACAGAGAGATCACAAGGACAGGAAGAGGAGCCAGGTGCCCTCTCAGCCCAAGGACAAAAGCTCTTCCTGGCTGATCTCACACACTCACACACGCACACGCCCTGTCAGCGGCGTCATTTCTTGTCATGCACGGTGTGTATGACGACAGCGCTGACATTAATATAGAGAGGTAAAAAAAATACCTCCCCCCCCCCCCGCCGCCCAAATGCCCAAAACAAGTCAACTTTACAAGCGATGGCCATTAAAATTCAACAGGAGGTTTAATAAATTACACTTTCAGATTACATGTTGTCCCATCTTGTTATTCCGTTTTGTACTCCAGCGCTGCACTGGTGAGCGCGCTGACAACGTATATCTGCATCTCAGCAGGTGTCAGCCAGGGCGTAAATTCTCATTTCTGCCTTATTTCCAAGTGTTTTAACATTTACTCAGAAGTCAGTTTGATGACATTTAAAATCAATTTTAACCGCATTTCTCTCTGGAGCAGCTGCAATTTTAAGAGTCTTTGTCTGAGTTTGAGATGTAAGGTCTGTCCATCCCAGTGGCCGTGTCGGCTGGGCAGCCGGGGCGCTCAGAAAGGATGGAGGAACACCAGCCCATTTGTACCCAGAGCGAGGTGGCGTGTACTTTAACATTCCCCGCGCATCCCGACAAAGAGCACTAATTATAAATAAATTAGGGACACGACACGGTGTGCCACAGGGGGACCAGGCAGAGCAGTCACAGAATAGAGAAGCTGATAGAGAGAGAAGAGGGTGTGTGAAAGAAACGAGAAGTAAGAGAAGACAGAGAAGAGCAGACTGGAGAGATTTGGCAATGACATAGAGGAGCAAGCAGGAGAAGAAAGCAGATAAGAAAATAGAGGTAAGGAGCAAGGGGAGGCCTGGGGATAGAGGGAGAGTAGAGGGGGTGGGGGGATGTAACCAAGTGTAAATACAAGGCCTGAATCCTCAAAATATAGCTTCAACATACATCTGCTGCCAAAATACTGACAAGATTCTCTCTAGATGACGGAGGCCGCGCAATATGTTTGAACAGAGATAGAAAAAAGCTGACAGGGAAATTAAGAAGCAACGTGAAACAGAGGGAGACCTGAAAAATAGAGCCGATACCAAATGAAGTCAAGAGAAAGAGCAGAATGGGGGGAAAAAATTAATCCGCTCCGTATCTGCTCGAAATACCTTCCGGGTAGCTATGCTGGACGTAAATAATGCGAATCTGATGAAATAAATACAGCAGAATCATCGCAAGGAGCAGATAGCTAACAGAATGTTGCACACACACCAGTAGACACTCTCTTCCTGCCACTCAGGTTTATCTGAGATGACTTGTCAACCAAGCAAGTGTATGTCAAGAGACGCGACTATGCGTGTGTGAGTGTGTGTGTAGAGGGAGAACAGAGATCTGTTTCTGTCTCTTAGTGCCCAAGCGGAGTCGGTTTTCTGTGGTTGCAGGTGCACGTGAGCTCATGTGTGTGTGTGTGTGTGTGTGTCTGTTGTTTGTTCAGTTAAGTGTGCATGCGCATGTGAAGGAAGACAACCTCACTGCTATATCTAAATGGATCGCACTTCAGGAGTGTGCCACCATTTCTCAGAAGCTGCCATCTCCATGCAGACAGACATGCGGGCGCACTCGCAGGGGAAGTGTGTGTGTGTGTGTGTGTGTGTGCGAGTAATCGAGTGTTTGCCGTATTCAGTCGACTTTTTCCATTCAAGGTTACGTCCCGTCTGAAGTTGAGAAGTGATGAGTGGTGTCGCAGCAGGAAAATGTGCCAGAGTTCAGGAGGAAAAATAAGCTCTGTCTTCGCTGGCCGGTGATGCTTCGTGCAATGAGAAATGCTTAAATGATTGAAGAAGAGTCTTTCCTGAAGGATAAAGCCAGGAGACGCTTATTGCCCCGAAACAACTGCTTTGTGTCTCTCGGTTGGATCGGGGCTTAGAGCTGCGGGGTCAAAGGTCAACCGACTGCGACGCAAAGCAGGAAAGGTCGCCTGAGTGACCTGCGTTTGGCCCCAGACACGCCGATCCCCCTCTGACACCACAGTATCTATGACTACTGAGCTACAGGCAAACATGATGTCAGTGTAAAGGGTCAAATAATAACTCATCTAAGATTCTCCTCAACACACTCACTTTCGCAGACGAGCAGCCGCTTTCTGAAATCATCCGCGGCTAATAAGGCTCGGCTCACCGTGGCTGATTCGGAGAACTAGCACGTGCAAAGAGCAAACAACATGACAGAGTTGGGCTCTCCATTATCAAAGTCTATGCTTTTGTGAATAGTCTCTAAACTTTCTGCACTGAGGAGATTTAAGGAGAAGAAAGGTAAAGAAGGGCGGGAAGACAAGAGAGCAGCAGCTTGTTGCATTAGCATTCCACCAGCAGAGAGGCTGTCTGTTTGCCTCTGGCAGCAGCCGAGAGAGGGGGACACTCTCTGCATCCTCACACAGCTCGTCTATCTCTCCCTCTGTCACTGTCTATCTCTCCCTCTGTCTGTCTCTGCCTGTCTCTCTCTCCTCTCTCGGAGTCTGTCTGTTACATTTCTCCCTCCACTCTGCGCCTGCCTGTCACTGTTTTTCTCTCCTCTGAACAATATTCTTTGCAGTCTTCCTGTATCTCCCGATCACTCCGTCTTGGGCTGTCATTGTTTTGTTTATGTTCATCCCAGTTAATTTCTGGTTTTTCCATTTTCTATTCATCTACTTTTGTTTGAGAAGCCATGTGTCTCTAGAAATGAAACTATTCACTGCCAAGAGAGTCCAACTAAACTCAAGGAGAAGTGTGAAAGCCTTTTCTGGGATGTTTAAAGAAAATAGATCATTTTGAACAGCAGTCTAATGTAAAATGTTTTCTGGATACAATTAGTCACAACCTTGACTGATATCTATTCTTGTTCCTGGATCTTCTTGGATCATTTATCATAGCTGGATAGGGATATCAGAGTAGACCTCAAACAGTTTGCCAGTTCGTCACAGGGCTAACAGACAAAAACAACCATGTGTGCATGTTTTGGAAGTGTGGCAGGAAGTTGGAGAGGAATGGGAAGTATGCTGCAGAGGTTTGAAGTTACATTCACCGAGTTTCTGACTGGGACATGTCTAGATATTACGCATGATTGAAAAATGTCATTTTATTCTAAATTGTTTTCGTCTTCTTTTTTTTCCAATTAATAAAATGATCAGATTTTGTTTAAAATCCAATTTTAGTGTTACTGATCTTTTTTTCTGGATATACTATAAATGTTTTTTTAAATTCAGGCTTGCTGATAAACACTGACCGACTTCAATTTGTTCCCTTTAAAATTATGTGTCATTGGTGTAAAATAGTGAAACTGCAAATTCACATTTATAAATGTGAAAACAAGCAGTTCATGCTTGTCTTTATGCCGCTTGCAAACACAAACTCCTGGAACATGCCTGCACAGATTCAGCTTTGAACTTTTATATTAAATTGTCAGACTGGTTCAATGAAATCGTGATGTATTACAGAAAAAATCATCAGTAATACAAGTAAGTGTTTCTGTGAAGCACTTTCTCTCTATTGCCATATGATTTAGATAAACCTTGACCATTATAAGTATATACAGAAACATAAGAGGCAGTTCACAAAATTATATCATATTCATTTTCAATTATTCATTGAATGTATTAAAGGTTGCATTTTTGCATCAATTATTAAAAGAATCTCTGCTGTAAATGAATACAGGAAGGAAAATAGAAGAGCACAGCCAAACCAAAACATTCAATTTCATCTTGTCTCTGACTGTGCCGCAGCTGAGAGAAAAAAGATGTTCATTCACTGCCTTATCTTTACTGGAAGATGACAGCAAGTGGACAAATGTACTGTGTAGTCCATAAGTAGCAGGACAGTGATTACATTGTTTTGGTTTTGTTCTCTAAATTGGATTTTAAATGAGGTTCAAGTGCTGACCTTCAGCTTTGAGATTTCAAGGATTTTTGGGGGGAGGTTATTCTATCAGATGGACAGTCCAGGAATTGTAACCTTTTTATACAAACAATACAAACACATAAAGTAGTTGAATTTTGTATGACCAGGCTAGTTTCTTCATCTAATTATAAGTTTAATGTGATGATTTTTATTTCTTAAGCATGACATGTTTTTAGATGTGGGTGGTAAAAGATGCATCAGAGATTATTGCACATTTCTGCATTGAGCTCTGGGTTTTTGTCCAAACACACGGTCTTATTTTTCATTTGAAAAATGTTTCGCAATTTAAACTGGTCCTTTTCACAGGTTTGTTTTCATGTTTGAGTTTTTAAGAAATACAGGGCTTACAGGTGGATAAAATCTTTTCAGTGTATTAAAACACTGGTGAGAACGCCAACAGATTACAGAACAGATTTGCATCATTTCGATGTTTCTTATGCTACAAAGAAAAGTTTTACTCCAGTATGAAATTTCTCTTCAGTAGACCAGATTTTTGAAACAACTTCAGATCATCGTTTTTTTACCTTTTATCCCATTACCACCCGATGCTTCGTTGCAAAAAATAATAAATTCTAAGACCTGGAGGTTTCTGGAAACGGAAAGCTGTCTCCTTGAACTGTTTATTTTTCAGCCTCTGAAGAAAACAGACATCAGGCTTGACTACAGTGACTGAGAAACACTGAGATGACACCTATCCCTGGTTTCCAGGGACTTAAAATGGCAAAGCTTTTCTCTTGCAGCGGAGTTGTTTTTTAGCGCTAGAACCTTTGACAAATTGCAAATATTCTATCTACCCTAAAACATAATTCTGTGACATGACAGCTCTCCAGATTGCAACTTCCACAAACATGAAGCTGAATCCTCAAACCTTCAGCACACATAGAGACCGGAGTTTGTTTAGAAATGGAAAGATATGGAGACTTTTTATTGAAAAACCATCCCACATGTCTGAAAGGAGTCATTTATTTGCTTTCTATTTAACAACTATAGGTGCAAAATAACATGTTTCACTTGTTACATGGCTTCGTTAATATGAATGTAAAAACAGAAATTACAACTGAAAGCCATTTTAATCAGACTGTAATTCTTTCATTTAGGATCCACTTTGCTAAATTAAATAAGTTTAAACCAGCACTTTGCTAAACCAGACATCGCAGTGTGATTTACATGAAAAGCAGACATGAAATGCAACAGATATAAACCCATATATAGAAACAGCATCATGTCAAAACAATTGCAGTATATAACCGTCTGTTTAAAAAGAATAACAGACAGCTGTTCAACAGGTACGTGCACCCATTTGAACTGAATTGCAGAGAAAGTGGGCTTTTTTCACTTCATCCCGTCTGTCTTTTCTCCTGTGAAAGAAGTCAAACATTAAGAGTTCGACGTTTGTCAGCGTTTTCTACCAGCATGCGCGAAAGTTGACACCTTGTGAGAATCCAGCACAGTTTACTGGCTTCCTAAAAAGACGGGACGTTTGCTTTGCTGTCACCGGCATACAGCAACAAAGTGAACGCAGCCAGAACGATGTTCAGATCATGCAAAATCTTTGTATAACGGCATTAAGTCACAACTTAACAAAATCTCCATATCAGAATGACGTGGACTCACCATTATACGCTGATGATTACTCAGCTTTATCAAATGTAATTAGCCTGTAAAGACTTGTGAAAATAGTTGTAAATCACGTGTGGTTCAAGAGCTGAGCTAAAGCCAAGCCAACCCTTTACTGTAGCCAGGGAGAGAAAATGCATTCAAACAAATTAATAGTCCATTAAATAAAAGCAAACCTCTGCCAGCTAATAGTGCCTTAAAAGCATATTAGCTTTGGAACAGCAGAGACACACATTTGTCCTGTAGGAAAGTGTTTTAGCTGGAAGAAGCTCAAGGATGACATAGCAGCTTCATGTTTCTTTCTTCCATACATGTGACTTGAGGTGGAGGTTTTTATCCCCCCCCCCACCCAAGTGCTATAAATGATGGTTCGACCTAACCTGGACATGATCAATTCTACCTTTTTTACACCTTTTCCCCCCTTTTTCTAAATTGTCCCTAAACTCATCCTTCTCATTTAAAAGGTACTGTATCTCGCTTGTCTCAATTAATCTCACTCTCTCCCTCTGTTTGCCCTTCTGATTTTCCTCTCCCTGCATCCCTGCATCCATCTTCTTCCTGCCCTCCCCCTTTCCCCAGGCCCAGCCACCACTCTGGTATTCCCAAAGTCATCTGCAATCAGACATCTTCAATGGATTAATTACACTGTCCTCACACAGCTTGACTGAGCGTCTAACATCTACACCCCGCCTCCCCAGACCCCGGTGCTCCCTGCTCACCTCCACCCACTTACAGGCCTCCAATGCTTTGTTCTAACCGTCGTTTCATCTCCATTTCCTGCTTCATCCCTTCCTTCCCTTTCCCGTCTTCTCCTCTAAACCTCCACCTTTACCTCCACACTCCCCTCCAACCGCTTGTTCTAAAAAAAGACTCGCAGCAGTCGTCCCCTGTCGTCCGACATCGATTGGCAGGGCCTTCCTCATGATCTCTGCTGCATATTGGGATCAAACTAATTGAAGAATTAACTGGGCCTGAAAAGGGGGAAGGCAAAGGCAGACAAAATGCTTCAGCTTAAAGAAATACAATAACAAACACAGGGATGCATCCAAGCACATGCACTTGGTATAGATGTGCAAGAAAAAGCTCTTTTAATGATTAAATAGGTATAGACATTTTGCCACTTGGTAGATTTCACAAGATTTTACACTGATCATTAGTATGATCTGATCTTTAAACAGCATCTTTCTCCACAACAAAGATCAGAGAGAAAATTTAACAAACTCCTCCAGAGGAAGAGTCTTCACTGCAGGCCAGTCATTAGTTATTTTCAACCAACAAGCGCACACAGTCTCTTCTCACACCTCCTTCCAATGCACACATCCACTTCACATCAATCACAGCTCCCTGACCACAACCCCAAAAGCAGAGCGCTGCTTAGAGTCATTCTAAAAAATCATGATGGATGACAACTTCCCAAAGCAATCCCTCTGCGTGCCAGCATCATTTAACTAAAGGCATCAACCTGCCCCGGCCAATACTTCTCTTCTGTATCCCGGGCCTGAGAGCGCCGGACTCCTCCTTTCAAACCCCTGACATGATTCTGAAAAAAAAAAATGGTCCCGAGGAGATATATGAAGGCCGCCACAGAAGAACGCACTTCACCCAAGTTTCTGATCATGAGCCTGTAATTCCCCCCCCCCCCCACCCCCCTCTTTCCCCTCCATCATGAGCTCTGCAGAGAATGAGAGACAAGGCTGCGGGGAGGTTAAGTTGACCTCAGGCGCTCACACTTTGGAGCAGCTTACCCTGGAGTGTGAGATGACAAAACATTTAGTCCGATCTCACTTGCAGCTCACTGACAGCTTGAAACGAAAGAACGGTCTCTGAGGAATTTAAAATCATTGAATGAATGTCAATTAATTTAACGGGACAGAGTTGAATTGATTAGAATATAAAACAATCTTTCTTGAAAGCAAAAGGGAATTGATGTCCAAGGCCTTCAAACAACAAGAGTGGGAAGACAGAGAAACGACAAAATGAAAGAAAGACGGATGGTGCAGTGTGCATTAGTGTGTGTGTGCCTGTGTTTAACAGGGCGCGCGCAAAGTTGCATATGTGTGTGTGTGAAAGAGAGAAAGAGAGAGAGAGAGAGTGAGCTCAGCAGTTGCATTGCACGCTTGGCTGGCAGGGTGTGTGTAAAGTAATTAACATGATAGCCTCCCTCTCAGCCTGATAGCCTGTTCCCTGCAGCGAGGTCGTCCAACAAACACCAACAGACACCTGAGCTGCGTCTCTGACACAGCCCTGCAACGCATCACTAATGCAAACACACACAAAACACAAACATGTTCAACCCACATACGTCTGGTAGCAACAAATACAGAGAACGTTGAGGTATCAGCAGAAATGACACAGTACATGCATAGCTGTCAGCAGCGTGTTGCACGATGGCTGACAAACTGTTTATGCAGGATAAACTGACGTTCATTAATTCACCTGTATAGTCATATAGACACAGTGTTAATGATACATTTAGGAAAGAGTCCAGAAGCTGGAAAGAAGCAACCACTGCCGCGTTTGCACTCTCATGATTATTTTAAAATAATGAAGTTTTAGAAGCACACGTTGTAAACACATTGTATAGGCCTAAAAAAAATCTTAGAGGTTATATTCTCTGTAAATGTTTGTTAAAATTAAAGCTTTTGACGGGATAATGTTTGCATAAATTACACTCATGAAAAGTGGATAAT
>JBBDHI010000009.1:15351780-15371922 GCA_037177115.1 Craterocephalus stercusmuscarum | reverse complement strand
ACACTCCTCGTAGACCACACACATTCCAGAGGAGAAACACACCACTACAGCCTTCGACAGATTACAGCAGAAACACAGAAACACACACGCACACACACACATGCACAGGGTGTGTTAAGCCTGATGGCAACAAGGAATGAGTCAGAGAAACTGACGTCACTGGCTAACACAGTCCATCCTGTGTGTATGTGAGCGAGGCAGCGAGCAACAGATGTTCTCCTCCACGTCGCAAACATGATTTACAAGCAGAGACTCGGAGTTTGTATTCCCACAATGAGGTCAGCGCAGATCAAACACACATTTGAGGCAGGATAACTTTACACGGCCCCGGCTCCTCCCGCTGCACATCCATCAGCAGTGATCAAAACGCAACTTCCTACGGCTTACTTAAAGTAACATCGCTGCGGCAGTATCCGGCTAAATCCCTCCGCTAACTTTTACTGAACAGCCCCTTTCCCCCACGTCTCCGTCCACAAACAGCGGCTGAACCGGAATTCTGAGAATACCAATCCTTGTTTGCAGTTTCCAACAAAATGAAGCCTCCCAGCTCTACTTTCATTTCCCCTCAACCCTTTATTGTGGAAAGAGCTTTATCAGGTTGCTGTCACGGGTGAAGGGTCTCGCGGAGCCGTTGAAAACACACACACACACACACGCACACACACACACACACACGTAGAGCTCAGTGAGTGACAGCCTCGCGGAGGTGAATCTCTCTGGCGCTATGGAAGACTAAGCTACGCTTCAAATCTCCATTCTGACAGATTACAGGACACAAAGAGAGAAGAAGAGGCCGTGGAGACAACAGGAGCGCCCTCCTTTACCTAATATATGCCTATTTTCTCAGGACTTCATCCAGACCCCAGTGCTCTCGCATCCCTCCATCGCCATGTGCACTCATCCCAACATCCTCCTTTCCAAAGCCTTAAACGTTCTCTCCTCCACACATTCTCCTCTCCTAGCAGCTCCATACCGAGGGGCAAATCCAATTCTCCCCATGAATGGATTTGGATTGCAGGAGTTGTGGTTGTTAGGTTAAAGAAAAGTTACAATGAAGGAAAAAGGAATTCGGGGGAAAAGCTAATACACCATGGGTGTTAGTGAGGAGTCCACCCCACATCCCTGTACATCCCCCGTGTCCCCCACACCAAAGCCCCAGGACTTACTGAAGGCCTCCACCAGCTCTGTCTGCATGCTGTACGGCACGAGAGGATCGGGTAGCTCAGAGAAGAAGGCTTTCATCGCTCCTGCTACTGTGTTGATGGTGAAGTCTTTTTCAACCAGGTCCAGGCTGTGATCTGTAAAAACAGACAAACGCAGACAGACGATGAGCACAAAACCCTGACATGCACGGCATCTATGCAGCCGCTCTGTGCTGCCACCACCGGCAGGTGATATGAATAATATATAACATAACGGGCCCTGCCAGGTGTGAAAAACTGCTAAAGAAGGTGTTGAGCTGTCCTCCAGACTCTCCTGATCCCAGGCCAAATCAACATCTGTGCGATGCGGCTGAAAAAGCTTGATGCATGAATGCCCCGCCCACTAACCCACAGGACACAAAGAGTCTGCTCCCAGACACCACAAACCCCCCCCCAGCTTCACGTGTCCACAACCAGGGGCGCACAACAGGTAGTCTTAATGTTCTGGTTGATGTGCATCACAGCTGTGTGTATATACTCAACACACAAAAAGGAAAGACAATTAGATCTCCCATTTAATTACACTAAGTGATGTTATTATTCATTGCTGAGAAGCCTGATTGGTGATTGGTCTCATCTCCAGAATCTGGGCTCTAACTCCATCCTCCAGGTTGACAAAGCTCTCTCCCACACAGCCAGGATCATCACCGAGCAGCTCTGCTATGAAAGTCCAGACCTCTGCCCAGCTCAGCGTTTGCGGGATCAGCTTGGATGTGCTGTGTGTACGAGGGGGACCAACACAACCATGTTGGTTCCTTCAACCATTCCTGCTTAAGGAAAGGTTTGTCATCCCACAGCCAAAGCCGGGAGAGGGGCGATCCAATCCACTGAGCAGTAAAGAAAAAAGAATCTTTTACTTTACAAAGTAAAAAAGTTTGCAAACTCGTTGCTTCTGTTGTTACTTCTGTAAAGTTAACGAAATCTTCAAGGAGGTGACGAGCTGTCGTCCTCAGTGCAGCTCTGAGACACCTTTGCTGTGGTTTCACATGTAATTGTCTCGTCCCATCGTCCGGAGGCTCTGAGTGATTCGGTGAGAGGTTTCAGCTCTGATTACTGGAGTCGGGTTTAACACCAGCCAGGCATGGTCACACACGTACACATATATGGTGTACGGGCTGTCTCGCTTTGCTGTCCTCCACAGCAGCAACATGCTTCATTAACCAAACCAATCTGGAGACAATTAGCTGTCCACAGCAGTACACTGGAGCAGGTAGACGAGTGAGGGGGCAGCTCTGCAGTCTAACAGGAAGTGAAAGCTAATTCTCTCCAAAGAATTAATGCTTCCTGGTTGATTATGTAGAGTCGGGATTGTTATAGATAGACGGAGACACACGTGTCCTTTTTTTTTTTTTTTTAAATGGCAATGCCTACATACTCAGCCCAGAAGTGTAAAATTGGCTGTGTATGCATATATGTGGGAATACTTTAAGAAGAAAACACCCACCTTGGTCGAATTGCCTCTGCAAGGTCTCCATTTCTGCCTTGTTCCCGCTGACCCTGTAGATGCCCTCCGTGCTCAGCCCTGGGGGAAACACACAGAGAAATGCTGTCAGCAGAAAGTAATTACAAACGCTGGCAAGTCAACTCCACATAAACATCTGTACCCAGCATACTACATCAGCACATCGTACCGTACAGATGGAGACTGAAAAAGGAAAGAAAAGGACCTCCTTTCAGGCTATGCTTACAGGTACGGTCTCTTCTGTCCAATCACACCATAAGCACCATTTATTAAACCTATAAAGAACTCCTGAAGGCCCGCTGAAGGCTAATAGGTGCACTGTGACAGGATCATGCTGTCTTCTTGTCACGGCGCTATACAGTGACTCTAAGGAATATAGATGATATTCTTCTCAAGGATCACCGATAAAAGAAATGACAGATTTCTTGCCTTTTATTTTATATCTAGTTAAATTTACATTTAGCCAAAGGGCTGCAGAAAGGGTTTACACAAGGTCTGTGTACTTTTTTTGAGAGTAAGTAAAAGCGGTATATAAATATTTAAGAAACTGGGAAAACAGGTGCAAAATCAATGGTGATGTTTTACTGAACACACACATACAGAGGACAAATGTTGCAATGCTGAGAAGGTTACAGACATCTCTGCTTTAACTGAGAGCTCAGACTAAACAGACTAAACCAACCAGAAATGAAAAATATTATAAAAGCCGATTAATCAAAGCAACTGAAAAAAGGGAGAGCAGTGTGTGTGCATGCTTTTCCTAGAAAACTATAATCAAATTTATATTCAAAAATGGGTTTCTTGTGTTTTATTCTTGAAAACTTTAAAAAGCTCATGCCAGGTGCAGTCTTTTGTACTGTGAGCCGCCAATATATGTGCTCTGAGGTGCCCTGTTTGACTTTTATTTCAGAATAAATGGATTATCTTATACAGACTTGTCAAAGTATTTGAAACAGAATTGATTTTTTTAAAAGCTTATTCATTCAATTTCTGCCATTTCTATCAGATTTGTAAACAATAATCCTATTGATAACTCTCACCTGTTATTTCATTTCATGGAAACGCAAACATGCCGACAGCCCATAAGTCCTTCTTAGATAAAAATCTAATGAAATGCGTTTGAGTTTGAGTCTTAATAAGCACCAGCCAATCTAAGGAACTTATCCCCTGCTTAATTTTGTACCTTTTACAGCTAGTTTAGAAAATACTTTCCTTAGTAAAACTAAAACTCAAGGAGCCAACACAAAGTAGGATGGTTAAAGAAAAATGGCAACCAGCTTATTGCAACTTTGTTGATCAGTGTTTTATTGATACAAAGCCTGAAATGTTCTCACATTTGAGCCACACAGTAATCCAGAGGGATCCAGCGTGATGGGGAGTGGCAGAAAAAGATGACGAGAAAAGGCGAGGCAGGGAGGAAATGAGAGCTCTCAGTCAAGGCATACAGCATCGATCTACTCCTTCTACCAATCAATTATCCACAAAAGCTTTGCCAGCCAGACACCAGGAAAACAGGGATGGAAGATAGATAGTAGGAGGCAGGGAGATAGGGCCAAAAAGGACCCAAGGATGAGAAAGATAGTGGAGGAACGTGACATCGCAGAGGAATAAGAGTCCAACTGATGAAAGAGAGAGTGAGAAAATAAAGGGATTAAGATAAGGAGAGATATAGAGAGAGAGGGATGAGAGACTACAAAACGTATCAGAAAAGTAGCAGGAGCTAAAAGAAGAGAGGGAAGAATAGGAAAGTCATCAAATAAAACTAAAGAATTATAGTGAAAGCTTTAATAGTTGAGTCCAAAACAGCATCCTCTTCTTCTATGGTCACCCAAAGCAGAAGCACTTCCTGAGGTTAACTCAACTAACACTTCTTACATCTGCATTCCCCTGTCATTCTCATCCCTTTTTAGTTCTCTTAGCCTGTTGGAGCAAATAAAACATTAGCTTTACATCTCTTGCTTTTCCCACACAGGTGTGAATAGAATAAAAACACCCATCTCTGGTGACTTCGCAGCTCCCGACAGCACTCAAGTGGCGGAAAAACATGCCGGTGGAGCGGCAAACTCAGAAAAAGTGATAAATACTCCTGTGGTTGGAGGCTGCGTCTCTGCTGCATGTTACTGCCAGACTCGACACCAGCTGATCCCACATCAGCTCAGATCTCTGCGCCTCTCCGGGTTCGGCAGCCCAGAGGCTGATTTCATACTTCACCATGGAGACAGGCAGTCGCTGGGTGCTGCCCTTTTAGTCGCTATGGAGGCTCATACGACCGGCAGATATGCCTGCACACGCTAACACACATTCATCACCTCGGTACCCATGAGCAGAGCACCCTGCGACTACCACGCCGAGAGAGAGCCTGAGCTGAGAGGAGATAACAGCAGTCACTACGGATTGATTTTATATGGCTGCCTTTCTGCAAGCCCAGAATGCATGAAAATAACACAAAATACCACATCCACTCCTATTATTCTCAAGGACAAAAGCAGGGAGCTATGGAGCACAAATAGCTGAGGCAACAGGGAAGCGAGACTTTAGAAAAGAAACTATAAAAACTAAATGAAGACATTATATTCAGGAGGCTAGCTCTTGCTTACTGCTAAAAATAAGCCACCAAACTCATAAGCATTAAAATTCATTACGGGTTGCTGTAAATATGCATTTAAAATATGTTTAACTTCAGAATTATGTGGCATGTATACAGACAGGACTGAGGCAGCTATGTTGGGTTTTTCTGAAAGTAAAGGGGGGAAAGGGAAGGGTTTAGGTCAGGGGTCAGCTTGGCCACATCACTTGTTATCAGCTCACAATACAGTGACAAACAGTGTTAACGCTGTAGGGTCATTTCCTGCAAGTACCATTATACTCACTGATTACAGAGACAGATATAGAATAATGTCTGACTTACAGCAGCTATAACCCCAGCTGAACAGCACATTGTATCTCAACCCCCTCGTGCGAGAAACGGGCTATGTGAATGTGCCACTCTGTCTCACGCATGCTGGTTCTGCATGTAAACAAAACTACATATATACACAAAGCATGTGGGGCTGCACTCCTGACACACAATTAAACCTCCAAATAACGGTGAAACAAGCTAAACCCACACGGAAAACAGCTGAGGCCAAACATCCTTTCAGTTTTTTTCCGACCTGGTGATATTGATTGGACAGAGGGAGCTGTAGGACAGAACATTACCTGGCATACCCGTGGCTAAAACACATTCTGACACATGCACACTCAGCATGCCGGAGAGCGAGCAATGAAGAGAAAGCGGAGCGATGGAGGGAATAGCTCGAGTAAAATACATACTGGGGATTGTAAGAGGTGACAATGGGCCAGGGAGAGAAATAAAAAAGCGTTATTAAGGAAATGAAAGAAATTGTATGCGGCAGGAGCAGGTACTCGGAGAGATAAGGGAAGAACAATGGCTGGATTAAGCAGGAAACAGAGGATCAAGATGAATAGTAAAGGCAGTGGATGAGAATAAGAGGTGGAAAATAGCTCCAGAGGAGCTGCACAACTGTGTATATAAACACACATGTGGCCAGTTTGTCTCCTTTATCCGGCTGTAACTGCTCCAGTTAACATGTGAACAGGGTGAGGTGAAATCTAACATGATGCCCTGTTATCTAGAGCTTTGCCCCTATGCTCCCACATGGAGGAAGGAGGTGGATGTTTTGCAAGGCCACAGTAATCCACACATGCAGTCTTTAATCAGGACAGAGATTACAGCGGAATGGCATGTCGGCGGGCAAAAAAAAACAAACAAAAAAAAACGCAGCTCACGTTATGAAAGGAAATGAAAGGGGGATTTATAGCCACTTGCATGTGTATTGCATGTATAATGAAGTTTTTAAGAGTCAGGACAGCAACTAGCATTAATGGGAGAGGAGACATAACTCCTAATCCTGACCTAGCTGAGAATAAAACGATACGTGCAAACTCTTTCCACAAGCATCAACGCTGGTCTCTGGTTTAGTGCAACAGCTGGTGGCAGAGTGAGAAGCGAGCTGGCAGTCCTGGGGGCAGTGGGGCACCAGAACAGCCTGGCAGGAGGTCTGGCATGTTGGCAAAAGGGTAAGGTGGTTATAGCCGACTATCCACACACATCTGTGCTCTCAAAGAGAAATAGAGGTATGAACGGTCGCTGGATGACCTGTTAGCTAAGCATAGACACAGGGTTAACCAAAAGGAAAAATGAGATTCTCAGTTAAATACAGCACTAATGTTTCATTGTTTCATGGAAAGATTATCTAGAGTTCCCCTTTATGTCAGTGTTTGGTTCCGTTATCTTAATGTTGTTTATTTTGCTGTTGTTACTATTTAGGTTATCAAAAAGGTCCTCAGTTCGTGTCCCTGTGAAATCTGCAGCTCAGGCACAACCTGTGCATAAGGAAAGAATGCACATAAGGCCGCATGAGATTTAGGGCGGATGACAGTAGGCAACAATCCCACCAGAGAGGAGGATTAAGATAAGGACAAAAAAATGCAGCGCCAGAAAGACTGAAGAAAAAAGAAAGATTAACTGAGGCGTGTGCAATACAAGCAGAGTCAGAAGAGGCCCAAACTATTTACAGGAGTTAATATGTTACAGCATACGTAATGGCCCGTGATGAATCACATTTGAAGCTGTTGAACATCGGGCAGATTAAGTGGACTCTTACCTGTGGTCTCAATGAAACGGATACACTTCTCGATGAAGACTGGGATCGGTCTCTCAAGGCTGACGACGTTGACCAGAGGCATGCCGAAGTAGTTGCTCTCAATGGGTTTAGAGATGGAGTGCCTGGGTTTGGGTCGTGGCTTCTGAAAAATAGTGGAAGGAAAACCCAGCTTGGTGGGAGCGATCGCAAAGGCACAACTTCATTTGACACTGACACACCCCGACACCGCTGACACAGGCGTGCATATTTTAAAATGACACTGAACCTAAGGGAATTGTTCCTGAAATAGTTTGATTTAGCTGCATAAAACCACGGCCTCATTTAAAAAGGTTACTCTGTGTCTTTTAGCGAAAAGACAAACATGCACGCACACACCCACACCACACATTCTTTTAAAAGTTAAAGCGATAAGTTATCATGCATTCCTGTCTTCAGACCTGCTCCGTGCATTGATGATATGCATCAGCTCTCATCTTTTCATCCTCGCCCTCCTTCCTTTGCCATCCCAGGTTTCTCTTAACTGCACTGCAGCTCCTAAAACATCAAACCCTCTTATTCAATGTTTAATTGCTTTCCAACTCCTTTTATTTTCCTGTAAAAAGACCTCTTATCCACTCCTGCAACACTCTGCTCGTCTCCCTCTGTAAAGCCGAAGCATCAGCAGTAATTGTACTGCTCTTTAATGGCGTTCAGTGGGAATGTTTTGAAGGCCCCCAAGGCCTGGATCTCTAGTAAGTCTGTCAGCCCCCTCTGAGGCAGCGCCCTGGTAGGGTGGGTGGTGAGGCAGAGAAGCATGGTTGGTTGGACACACAGACTGTGGGTGCAGTGCAGGCCGAACACACAGACACAGGAAAGGAGCAGAGGAGGGCTCATTAGAGAGAAGCAGCACCGGCGTGCCCTCTGCTCCACATACTAGCCCTGCTTCACTCATAACATTCTCCACAGCACATATACACACACACACATTCACTCACTGTAGTGAGTAAAGAAAAGCAAAGAAAAACAGAAAACCTAGAGAAACAGACATGCTGCCTTAGATTTGCTTTTATTCCATCCTGTAGGACCCAACACGACTGCGTCATTTACACGGGTGGCTTTCAAAACAACTCACATCAACTGTTCTTGAGCTAACCCCATATGAGCAGATTCCTAACGTGAATTCCTCTGCTTATCACTCCCTGCTATCTCCTCCTTGACCGAGAACCTGATCTGTCTCAAACATTCCCATTCTTGTGGCCAGCGGAGCTGCATTTGTTCATTTATTGAACATGTAAAAGGTGCAGTCCACGTCTACAAAAAACACCCGTATGAGGTCTTATTTGCTTACTAGCTGTATTATTAGACAAAAACAATTATGGGGTTCATACGGAGCAGTGTTGCTATAAAGTTCTTTTATGGTAACTCATCATTTCTGTCCCATCACAGTCACTGTGCTGCATATCTCTCGCATTTAAGCAGACTGTTTCTGTTCCCGCACACTTCTCTCGCTTACTGTCTTCTCCCCCTGCAGTTTTGCCTTCTGGCCACTCCTTTCTGCTGCTGACTGAGACAGGATATGTTGCCAGCACTATGAAGACAAAACAGGACCTCTTCCACGAAAAAAGAAACAAAACATATCCTTAATAACAACATACAGACACCATGGCGAGCGTTTACATACACTGCTCGCGGTAGGAAGCTAAAAACACAAGCCCCTCTTATTTCCAGTTCCATCTTATTTTCTTTCCCTGACTTTGTTTGGGCCTTTTCCTTGACTGTCTCCGTCCCTGTTTTTCCTTGCATGAAGACACTGGATGAACTAGGTGACTGAAGAATCTGAGACATTCCTCTTGCTGCCTGAGGAGGTTTCAAAAAAGCTGCAGGAGAGAGGAGAAATGTTTCCGGCCCCACGCTGAGAGAGGGTGATCAGGACAGACAGAGTTGGTAAACGCCTGAGGTTAGGAAGGGGGTGGAGCGGGGGTGGGGGGCTACACACCAGTAAGCCTGAGTCTAGGTCGAAAATAAGCATTTACATAACATCAATCCAAAACTTCGCCTTTAACACGGATAAAACTCTTGGGCTGTGTCCGAATGTGCACCCTGTTCTCTGCATAGTGCCCGATACAGGGGTGAAGCGTTGTCTGAATGTTCGGAGTAAAAAAAAAAAACAGTGCACTCAAAATTACCCACAATGCATCTTGAAAAGTAGTGAGCATTGATGCTCACTAGATGGGTCAATACAGACTACAATGCATTACGAGCTGCATTCTCTCCATTTTCTACGATTATTAGTTCGATTTCTGTCAGTAAGAAGATGCTAAAATTAAAAACTAGCACCATTAACCCGCTCAAATATGTAGAATCAGCCATGAGTGGCAGGAACATCAAAATAGATTATAGATCATTTTATATTGAAGAGATATGCAACAAAGAAAGAATACATTATAAGGATATAAAATTTTTTCACAAGTTTGGATTTGATTTGGAATGACACCTTTACGGACGTATGGGTTGCTGTGGTAACAGCTGGTAGTCGCATCATTTCAGGTGGGGAGAAAGTCAGCTTTGTGTCCGAATCGCCAACAGAATGAGCGCCTTAAGTACTGTTGGTCAAAAGTTTGGAGACACTTTTCCATTAAATCCAATGGGATTCGTGCGTGTGCTCTGCAGTGCAGCTCTATGTAATGAATGACGGTTTAAGGTGAACATTCGGACAGAGCCTCACTTTGCCTTAGCCGTGTTAGCTACTAAAACACTTTTTTTGTACAGAGTGGCACATGCCAGCCAAACTGCTACAATATATCTCCCTGAGAGGACAAATTACTACCATAAATTTATTTCCTGATGTGATTTCAGGTTGCAGCAGGCTGGAAATGGACTCTAATCATTGGAACATCTGCTGATAAAATAGGTGATGGAATTTGATCTTTCGTTCCTACCATAATAAATCCATAAAACCTGAAACATGGCATATCCTCTTCTTAAACCTACTAAATACAGCGATTCATACTTTGCTGGCCTTTATTTTCCTTGGAATTAATTTGACAATATGCATGTTTCTAATGTCCTATAGGTTCAACTGTCCCAGAGTCAGATTAAAAGGGCAAATAAGACTCGAAACTACTGGGACTTACTGTGTTTGATAAAATGAAGGCTGAACTGTGCTGATCACTTGACAGGTAGGTCTGTCTGACCAGAAAAATGCCCTGCTGGCTTTGATTGAGTCATCTTTACTCTTTCAGGCAGATAAATGGCGGTAAGTACAAGAGAATGTAGTCCAGGCAGTTGAGCCATGCAGGTACTTGGACATCACAGCTGAGTGTGTGAAAACATTTATCATCCTCCTCCTGCTCCACCCTCCTGACAGCCATGGCAATTATCACAGACACACAAGCACAACATACACAGCTATAACCCCTGGCCAGCTGGCACTTTTGTACCACACCATGTGTGTGAATGAACAGCATACCAGTTCGATAAGCCAACAGTGAAAGGTCAAAAGTATCACCACATCATGGGTGAGAAACAAGCAGGACACAAAGGGACAGGAGATGGGTGAAAGGGGGTTACAAAAAAGACTCCAGGAAATAAGTGGAAAGGAAAGAGGGGTTTAAGGAGAACATAAAAAGAATGCGACAGGAATGTGAGCAGCAAAAAGTGTGAATCAGCAAGAGGAGAAGACAAAACACAAAGAACAGGAGGGAATGAAAGGAAGGAAGTAAAGAAAGCCAAACTAACAGGACTGAATTGGCTGTCAGAAGCAAGCTGACAAGCTTTGGCACATATTTCACCGCAGTGCTACATAAAAATGGTGCCTTAATGCTGCCTTAACAGAAAGATACCATTGATGTCCATCACTAAATGCCATTGGCAATAATTTCACAAACAAAAAGTAGCCTTTCTACACGAGAGCCTGCAAACAAGACTAAAACATTTGATTTGGTAAATTATAACTGAAGGATTGTTTCCATTTTGAGCAAAAGCCTATTGGCTGAGAATTTTACTCTTTTGTTTGCAAGAGCCATTCTTTCCTGTGTTAACAGCTTAGTTGCCAGGATAGGTTGGAATTTCTTCTCAAATAAAGACTAGGAAGAAAGATGAAGACATCTAGCAGTATTAAGCCAGCTTTGTATGATGTGAAAGCAGATACAACCATGACAGATAAAACAGCAGAGAATACTGTTGCTGCCTTCTGATTTAGAGGTGCAGTGACAGACTCTGTTCCCTCTGATGATCGGGCTGGCTTAAGGGCTCCTGCTGAGCGGTCAGGGAAAAATATGGCAGACTTGCATTCAGAAGAATTCCTGCAGTATGACAGGCTTCCACTGGGCCGAGCTTCAGAGAGAACAGATGATGAACTCAGTGTTTCATTTACGTTAGTAATAAGCACAGCTATCCAGCAAAGCTAACAGGAGCTGGATCTCAGATGAAAAAGTAACATATCTGAGGTGTTCTGTCTACACATGTGCAGACATCTAACAAATCTTTTACTTGAGGCTGGGCGACATGAGGATCTATTTTGTCTGGACGACAGAAAATTTCTATAGTTTCATATGAAGTTTTATCGTTTACAACAGTTAAGCGCTTCACTCCAGAATTTTACTCCGAGATACACTGCACATGCACGCTGCCATACATAAACAAACATGAAGGAAGACTTCAACGATCCATTTCAGACCAGTCATTCACAACAAGATGACAAGCCAATCCAAACTGAGGAGCATCTACCTAAAAGAGGGATAATTTCTGTCATTCGGATTTGGTTTGGATATAAAAAGAATGACGTGAACCAGACTAGAGCTGTCCCTAACGATTATTTTTCCTTTGATTAATCTAGCAATTATTTTTTCGATTAATCGATTAGTCTATTGATTATTTTCAACAAAAAGATGCAGTACAAAAAAATCTTTGAATCTATTAAATTAACAATTAATTTTCAAATCTAAACATTTTTAGAAAATATGTTTCTAATAATAATAGAAACAATAGAAAATAATATTGGTTGTGTTCCTTCTAGTACTCATAATAAACTCCAGATGCTGTAACGGGTTTTAACCCAGGACACATTGTATCTGAGTCCTGCGCTAGTCCAATATTACAAAGCAGCACCCACCCGAACCTGTCAGGATAAATACCAAAACAGACCCCATACCCACGGTTATCTCAAAATAAGGAAACAATAACACAGTAAATATAGGCCATTCATCCACAAAATTTGCTTACTATATTTCAAACAGTATTTCCAAATTATAATTTTAAATAAACTATTCATTAACTGAATTTACAAAAATTGCAATATCATTATGTATATGGTTATCAGTATATAAAATTAGCTATATATCGGGATATAAAATTTTGGTCATATTTCCAAACTTGTACTGCAAAGTTACCATTAGACAACATTGACAGTGACCATATTGCTAAACAAGGAATTTCCTACCAAGTGGCTCACAGCCAAACATCTTATGACAGAATGGTAATTTGAGGTCCTAATAATTAATTGTTATATCCTTGAGCAATGAATGAGTTCCCAAATTTGGAACCACTTTAATGACTGTTTGGTCACAAAAATTATTTAATCTATATCAGTATTTTTTTTATAAGCAAGAAAGTCAAAACAACTAACCTTTGTATTTCTGCGAAGACTCTTGAGAATATTCCTTTTTTTAGGATCTTCACTCTCCTCAATAGAGTTGTCTTTCTGAGGTCCTCCTTCATCCAGGCTAGTTTTGGACGGCCCCCCCATCTCATCATCACTGCCTATAGAGAAGCTTGTTCTAAAATTACTGAACTTCCCGAGCCGTTTAGATCTGTCCCTGTAAAGCTTTGGCTTTACCCCAATGGCAGACAACTTTCTCCTGCGCTCTAGTGAGCTGCTGTCGGCCTCGCTGTCTGACCCATTTCCCCCAGCACTTCCATTGGCATGTCCTTTGTTAGCATTGCGGATGGTGATAATCTTGCCCTGTGTGCTGTCATGGGGGACAGAGTAAATATTCTCCTCCTCTGTTAGTCGAGGTTTGCTCACAGCATCCATGGGCTCTGCGTAGTCTGAAGGGTCATAGCCACCGTCGCTGCCTGGAGCCCAAGTGACAGCTTGTGGCAAGGAACGTCGGTTAGTGCCTCCTTGCTGGTCCATGTAGGGGCTGAGGTTAACCTTACGGACTGGCTTGGGCTTCACTTGTGGGGGAATTTTGTTGTTCAGCTTGCTCTCAAAAGTGCTAAGCTCAGAAATGACAGAGAAGGTATCGCTCGAATCCAGATCTGGCAGTTTGAAGCTCGCCAGATGGGAGCTGAGACTGCCATCCTCCCGAAGTGTAGGGTATGGCGGTGATGGATCAATATCATCCTCTGAGTCGAAAGGAATATTGACTGGACTCGGAGAGCCACGGCGAGGACTGATGCTCTCATTGGTACAGGCCTCAGCCACATTATCATACATGTGTGTGGCCTCAACAATCGTGCGCTTCTCGATCACCTCCTTGAAAAAGTGCTGGAAAAGATCTATCTTGTGAAGCCCCCCTACTACTCCACCATGTCCGCATATAACTGTGTTAAACCTGGCATCTATTTCTTCGGCCAGCTCCTCTCCTTGACTGACCTGCTCCTTAGCTGATTCAGAGTCTGACAGCTCCATCTGACTCTCCCCTACTGCTAGCAACTGAACCGGGATGATGTCTTGAACCTCACAGAGGAACGCACACAATGTCTCCATAGAGGCTTTGCGACGAGCAGAGTAAACTGTAATGTAGCCATGGACCAGCCCTGTTTTCCGAAGGGAGAAAGAGGAATGGAAGGAGAGCACCGACAGCTCTATGTTCTGCCTCTGGCCTCCTATATTAAGATCCAGTATAACAGATGTGCCGCTGCTTAGATTGGAGGCAGGACGACAATGCTGGGGCAAAAGGAAGGGAGCAAGGAGTTGGTCTAGATCATATGTGTCCCCACACATTAGGCACATGACTATCCGTAGATCTGCCTCAAGGGTTGGCTGGGACTGAGAGTCTCTGAAGGCAGAGGATGAAGGGGGTAATGGAGGGGAGCTGCTACCAACATTTCTCCGTGTTTCTAAAAGACTCCTCAGCATCAGGTTAATCTGCTTCTCACTGATATTGCGAGCGTAGCCCATGCCTGGAGACGCAGGGTCTAGGTAGGCGCACTGCAGCTTTGCAGCTTCCTGCTGCCCTTGTTGTATAAGAGTTTGAGCCGTCTCCCCTCCAATGTCCCCTATAGACCCAACCCCACGCTTAGTGACCAGAAGGAGGGACAGCGGGAGTTGAGCTAAGCTGTTTTCCCTTTCCCTTCTGCTAATAGTTGACTCTCTAAGCTTCTCTAAGCTCTCACCAACATAGGAGAGGGATTCCTTTGAATTGTACAAACATAGGCAGCCATGGGGTGTAAAGGTTGGTGTGTGGAAGGAATTGACTGGCAGACGTACATTTCCCTCTATGGGGCGAAGGGTTAACTCATACATCTTGCCATCTAACACGTACCGGTCATCACTGGTGCACAAGGCTCTTATCTCATTTGCCATCTCTCTGGCGAGCCCATCCTTCCCTAATATGACAAGATTTATCCGCTCAGCTCTGCCCCCTTCCAATCTTGCAGTGTCGGAGGATGGATAGCGGGTGGGGTACCTGGAGGCTAGTATCTGCTCTATCTTACTGTCCACACAGTGGGGGCTGTTGGGACAAGTGTCCTTTGTTGGATGGTAGACAAAGTGGATATGTTTTAGCACTAGAGCATCCCTTTCTGCCTGCAGCTTCTGCAGGGCTTTAAATCTTTGCTCCTCACCCAGCACCTCCTGGATGGCTCCCATTTTCTCTTTACTTGGTTTTGCATCCACTTCTAGCTCATAAAAAAGCTCGGAGTACTCAAGAAGCAGTTCCTGAAAGTCCTCTTTAGCCCTGTCAATGATTTCCTTCTGGTGTTTATTGTAGATATCTAAATACTCGGCTTCATCCAGCCATTGGTAGAACTCTTCATTCATGATGAAACTTCGGGCCTCCTCCCAAGGTTTCCCTGGTGTGATGAAAGGAGAAACACTTAGCTTTTCCTTGAACTCCCATCTCATTTCAGCCTTTTTGCGCTCATTCCTTAGTTGCTCCAGATGGGTCACATAGATTGTCTCAGCAGCGGGGGTCTCCAGGAGGTCTTGAGGGATTCGGTCATCCTCCATGTTATCGATGTGTGATGTAGTCTCCCAGGGTGTATCATCTAGTACCACAAACCACTGGGAGAAATCTCTCTTTGTCTCCAGAAATTTCTGAACCCCAGACCAGGTTAAGTGGTCTATCTCATCCAACTCTGGTAACAGTACAGAGAAGGCTTGTGGTAGAGTACTTAGGTAGGCCTTCCTGCGTTTCTCTATGTGCTCTTGTTTCAGTCTATGCACATGTTGCTGGAAGAGTTTCTTGGCTTTAGGAATCCCCTCAAGAAAGACGTATTCCCTGTACTCGGGTGCCGTCTGCATGCGACGGCTGACAGCAGGCCAAGTCTCATTGTGGTTTTTCACAATTCGGTTGACCAGCCACTCATAGCGGTCCTTGGCTGAGGCAATCTGTTGACTCTGTTGTTTCAGTGCCTCAAAGTAAGGAATAATCTTGGGCTTCCCCCTGCTCTTGTCTATTAGTTGGACCAATGTAAGAAAAGCTAGGTCAACATTGACATTTGAGCGTGCTGATGTTTCTACCACCTGCAGGTTCTTCTTGGCTAGGGCAAAAGTGTGAGAATCTTTAATATAGCGCTCAACTCCTTCATCGCATTTGGTGAGAACCAGTACCACAGGCTTTTTCGTTTTGGCTAGCTGGTTATAAATGTTGCTAACAAACTTCATCTGATCCTCAAAGCTACGATTCATACCCCTGCTAACATCCACACAGAGTAAGAAGCCATCCACCATAAGCTTGCCTTCAGGCATCTGCTTTTGCTCAAAATCCTGCTCCAGTCCCAGCTGATCGGTGCAGAAATACATCAGCTTTTCAGCTGAAGCTAGCTTTGTGGAAGCTGCCCTCTTGATGTAAGGCTGGAGGGCTGTGCTGCGGTGTGGCTGGAATGTCTGATCATCAATGAACTCCGTCTGCTCCACCACATTGATTCGGCATTCTGGCCCCTCCTCCATGGTCCTCCCAGCCTCTCCCCAAAACAAGAAGTGGTCATTGTTCACTACGCGGCCTCCAAAGTCACTGGTGCTCAGAACAGAGGTGTGATCTAGGTAAAAGTCATCTGCACTGGGCCGAACAAAACGGTTGCAGAGGCAGGACTTGCCTACCCCGCACTGGCCTTTCTCCTTCTCTGTGCCGGACAGCCCAACAACGACTAGGTTGTAGGTGGGTGCCCGGGCATCTTGTTTTTTGGCCATCATCATCGCTGGCAGAGGCTCATCCTGCCATGCTGGCTGTTAGCTCTAGGGAGAGGAGGAAGCTGCCAAGGAAGCAGGGTTTCCATGCAAGAGGAGCTCACTAGGCTGGGGTCTGGCCCTGTAATGACAGAGAAAAGAAATGGAGATAATTAGTCTACAGGACGACAGAAAAAACATATACATATTTCAAGGACAAGCTTTATTATTGGAGAACTATTATGTCTCTCAACTAAATTCCTACTGTGTGCCCATGTTCTTTTCATAATGTTTAATCTGTGATCCAATTTCTGGACTAAATGTTTCCTGAAAAGATTGAGGTCAGTGGCAAAGCTGCTGGAATGATGCACATTACTTAACCCAGCTGTAGCTAAGATAAAGGCAATTTTTTTTAAGTTTATTTTTATTCTGCTGGGACTGCATTGCTAACAGTGCTGCCTTCCACATTTCATTCTCACATTCATAGGGTCTCCCTGTGTGTTTTGGCTTATTATCTGACATCCAACAGTATGGTTGGTCATCACGCTGCCAGCAAAATTAGAATAAAGTCATGTGTGGTTTTTACTACTCCTGCAAACAGACATGAGCGGACACACCACCAGCATCCCACACTTGTGGAAACAGGCACACTAAGCTCCCTGCAACCCAAATGAAGGACACACACAAGAAGATGAAAGCAGATAAGCGTTCCAGAGCTAAAGTTACTAATTGGCCAACTAGGGAAAGCCATCTGCATTTTAAAAGGCTGTATTGCCTGTTGGCTGACTTGTCTCCATCAAAAACATGTTTTCCTATGATTCTTGCCCAACAGATCAGAGCTCTCTTATGCACCATCGCCAGCGTCTTCACATGTTTAACTTAATTTGACAAGATGAATAGGTTCAGTGCAAGCAAGAGAAAGGAACATCTACCTAGGAGCATATAGAGGTTTTTAGTTCACAAACCGATCTCAATGTCACATATTCTATTAGCTGATCAGATCTTCAAATAAACTGGCAAGACAGAGAGGATAAGGGATGGGGGAGGCTCTTAATAGAATGGCCCCTTCTGACAGCACAATTTGTAAGAAATAAAAATTATCTTAAGCTGTAAGACAACCAGGAGACTTGGGCTTGGACCACAAAACCACCTGCTCCATGGCAAAACTGAGGCATTAATGTAGTAAAAAAGACATTAAAACCGCCATTAATCATGAATATCTTTTCTGACAGAGAGGACAAAAGCAGACAAAGCCCCTTTTACTGTGGAACGCAATTTGTCAAACAACAGAGAACAGTAGATTTGGAAAGATGAACTTCAAAGTCCAACACAGCAACACCAGAGGGGAAATCAATGAAAAAGAAATGGTAGAAGTAGCACAGTAAGAAGCTTTCAACCGTAAAACTTGCAGAAGATGAAAATGCTTACACCTGCTTTGCATCGACTGTGTAACATTCAAATTTTTATTTAAAAAGGTGCTATCAAACTACAAAGCCAAGCGATGTAATGAAACAATTCCCAATCAGGCTGTAAATTAACATTACAGAAGCATGGCTCCACCCTACCCCTTTCCTGTGCTTCAGCAGGTGTAAAAAACAAGGGCCAGCAGAAAAAAGAAATCACAATCAAAAAGAATATCCTGTGTTTTGATATTTGTAGTGGAAACATCCATGAAAAATGCATCAAGGCACCCAGAGATAGACCAGATCCCTATAATAACACACTCTATGTGTTGTGTGCAGCACAACTTGATGTTCGCTAGATTCAAATAAGATTATATGAGCTGGGAAATATTATTATTTTATGATCTGTCTTTTCAGCATCTCCTGTATGATTAGTGCAGACAAGAGTTTAATCATTTGCAAGTCTGTGCACATGTTGGTTTTCAGACATTTTTTCAGATATCTGTACACATTTCCTTACTAAAGCCTGAGTGTTAAGCCTGAAAACTGCACATAGGTTAAAAATAATCTACTATAGCTGTGGCTTATAGAGGAAAAACTGCATTGAGCTTGGATTGGAGGCTTAAAAGCGCACCTGTGTCCTGACCTAATCATGTTAACATTACAAATCGAATGACCCCAAATGCATTCCCCCACAAAAAACATGACCTTCTGCCCCCGGTTGTGGTCCACTGCTTGCTGAGAACACACATTCAGCCTACTAATCATCTATACTGTATCTAAATGATCCCTTCCTGTGCTACCCACTCACAAGCAGACACAGACAAGAAAAGGATAAATTTACTGCTGTCAGAAGAATTCAGTAATATTACAATTATGTTAAGCAGCTGTCATTTACTCTATTTTAAGTAGCAGACATTGTTGTTTTGAATATTCAAAGTAAATCTGTGTAATTTTGTGTCTGAAATAGAGCCAGTCAAACAATCCAAAGGCTGTGCAGAATCACAGATGCAGTGCTGACATCCGCCTTTCTGACCTCATCAATATCATGCTGTTCTGGTGTGTTCACAAATTCAACTTCCTATAAATTTAGACGGTCAGGTAACATCTCAAAGCGCAGCACAAGTTGTACGAGTAACAAAAAAACAGAAAGGAGACCTCGGTACTCTAACCTGTCCAAGAAGCCTGTCAATGCACGATCCATTGCACCAGTAGAAGTCGAAAGGCAGCGTTTCATACACAGCAGATTTAGTCTCAGAACAGTGTTCAGCTAGTCTGTGTGCAGCAGTCTCGTTGCAAAGTAGTCAGGAAAGCAATCTATCAGTTCACCCTGAGGCCTGGCGTCCGGTGCGCATGTGCAGCCACATACCAGCGTCTTTAGGCCCTGGGCTGTTCAGGGTTAAAGCAGAGATATGTTGGAGCTTTGCATCTGCTTCTAACTCTGAGAATGACAGTGAGCTGTAAAAGGGCAGGGAGAGGAGGAGGAAGTGATGCAGGAAGCAGTGGAAGGCACCAGTGGAAGCAGCAGAGGGTGGGAAGTTGGGGCACGTAAAGTGAACGGGTTTATGGAGAAGAATGGGACGAGAGGAAGGGGAGAGAGGTCAGCCGATTGGGTCATCCAAGCTGCACATTGGAATTCCCTGAGCAATGAGGGCAGGGTGTGGCGAGACCCGGGTAAGTTAAGGGTCTGGCCAACCATGTTACATAGCTAAAGTCAACCCAAACACCATAACTCCATCTCACTGTGGATTTAACTCTCGCTTTTCTCTCACAAACCTTTACTAAACTGTTAAAACAGAGCCTGGCCTTGGCTGTAAAAGTCCTTTCTAGGTCACTGTCTGTCAAGGACAAGCGAGACCAAGGAAGACGGGATGCATCTGTGGAGTGTTTGAGTGCAGCCTGGAGCTAATGCTTGGGCGGCAGGGCGTGAAGTTCATCATTACACGTGTTACAAAGGGCAGCAGGAGAGAGGCTGTTTTCTACGGTGGCCGAGAAGTGCCAACCGCACAGCAAAAACCAAAACAACTCCTAAAAGGAAACGCTGTATAAACGAAAACAACTGCAAAAAGAAAACAGCGCATTGAAAAAAAAAAAA
>JBBDHI010000009.1:15262167-15275906 GCA_037177115.1 Craterocephalus stercusmuscarum | reverse complement strand
CCTCCTCACTCACATGTATGAGAGGAAAGATGACAACAGACCCCAGGTTTAAAAAACCCGAAATTCTCCTTTAATGTATAGGATGAACAAAAACTTTAACAACATGCATGATCATTAAAATAAAAAAAAAATCACATTTAGAATTAGCTTGACATGACATTATGTGAGATGAAAACAGAAAATAAGTTTTACCTACAGTACAGGTCCAATAACTATTTCTAACATTCCTGTATTCCTGGTGGTCCTGTATTTTTACAGTTACATATCACTGTTTGTTGCTTTTTTATTTGTGCCCTGGATGACGTTTTTATACTCAAAAGTTATAGTGAAAGGTGGGAAAACAACAGGTGTGTTCATTGTTGCCATTGTTTTTATTTTCTGTCTGTGTGCCGTCATGTCAGTGTCGTGTGAAGTGAATCACATCCAGCAGGCAGCAGGTCAGACAGAGACCAGATGGTGGAGGAAATGTTAGAAAAAAGAGGAGTCCCAGTTGAGTCTGAAGTCACTGGAAAAGTGACTTGATTCCACATCAGTAGTTAATGAGAAAGCATCATCACTGCTAAGGCCTCGCGCCTCCTTGGTTCTGGTGTTACTTTTCTGAATGATTCTCAAACAAGCCACCTTTGCTACAGTAACTGGGTCGTGTGGTCATCTTCTGAGTGGAAGGTTAGTGGTTCAGGCCTCCTGACATGCTAAGTGATGCATCCGCATTAAAAATGATACATGTACATAACATGTAGTGTACTGCCACAACAGTGTGGTCATCAGCGTGGACTCTGTGTATGAGAGTGAGCCTCAATAAACAAGCGGACATGGAAGCGTTCCAGAGCCTTTTTTATTATATGCTCCCATGATAACTGATGCACAGACCTCCCTGGTCTGAGAGAAGGCTACAGTGCCGTAAGCGTCTTCCTCTGTTCCACAAGAGACCAAAGTCTACAAGTTTCAGCATAATAACTCTTCAAAGAGTGTGCGTGTGCTTACCTAGTAAATGCTTCTAGTAAAAGGACCTTTCGCAGCAGCAGCTATGGCAAGCAGGTGTCCTTTGTTAGGACTAATCCCCACAAACCTTTTCCAAAGTAAGCCTGATATTTACTGTTCTCCTCCTCACTGACTCTGACGTCAAAGCTGCCAGTACTTTCACAGCAATTAATTCTGAGCTGAGGGCACTTTTTACAGTCTTTGTCTCTTTCCCGAGCAGAGAATTTATGATAAAATCTCCCCCATGCTGCTTTTGTTCTCAACACTCTCTTCCTGACTTACCACAGTTCTTCTTAATCTCACCTCCCTTTCCTTATCTCTAACCTCTGTCCTCTCTTCTCCGTTCCCCTCCCCCTTGTATCCTCTGTCTCCTCACTTTGAACAGATCCCTTTTCCACTCGCCCCAAGCTCAGGATGTCTTGCCTGAAGTAGTACAGTTGTGCCCATCATTTACTTTTTCTACATCTTCCAGTTATGTCATCCTCCCTGTCTGCAGCCTCAGGGTTTCTGTCAGTCAACAGGCCGTAAAGCAACACTCATGCCATCCTGCCCACTTTCCATCTACTCAGAGGGACACACACACAAAGGTGCTTTTCACACAGAGCTCACACTAACACTGCTCTGCTTTGCTCAAAGACGCTGACCAAACAGAGGTGATGCATGCTTACAGTGGGAATCTACCAGTGTTGCAAATCCAAATGAACGTGTTAAACATCCACATTCAGACAGAAAGAGATGGCAAAAGCCAGAGTAAAAATAGCTTAGGTGTTACCAGGGTTCTCTGACCTCTTTCCATATTTTCTTCTGTAGTAAGCTGAGAGTCGCTGTGGTTGGACATCTTATTTGAGGTAACAAGTCGAGACAGCATTTGCATCATATTCATAAATAGGCCACCGGCTTTATATAACAGCAGCTTCATCCAGCAGCTCGTCAGGTCTGTTTATCTTTCTATATTTATGTCACTGGCTGTTAGAAGTGTCTGATTAAATCTTTAGTCAGCGGGGGTCTGAGGCAGCCGTGAGGGGTGTCACTGGATCAAAGAGGCAGGGTGAAATCTAGTCTAAAATGCGTACAGTGAGTGCGATATTTCAGCTCTGGTCTTCAAAGCGTTGTGGGTTGTGCGCCTGGATTAATGTCAGTAAGTCTATTGTTCATTGGAGAGTGTGTGTTCAAGAGCAGTATTACAGTTAAGTTTGGGGGATGGTGCTTGCATAAGATTGTGGGGGACAATGGAGGGACAGAGGGATGCGTAAGAGTGGACATACACTGCGCTGTTGCATTTTGGGTTAAAACAATGCTGCCTCTTGTTTATCTGCAAATATGCCCTAACATCTCATCAATAAGGCTCTTTGACAGAGACACAGATACACTCTGTGACATTCATCAACATGCTTCTCACTCCCACTGGCTGACCTCTTAACACTCCCAGTTGCATCCCACCGAAATGATGTAAAACAAAACACTCATTCAAAGATACAGAAACAGTGCATATTATATTTTTAGAAAAAAAAAATCCTGGCCATCTTCCTTATGTGGACATAGGAGAACCTATTAATCTCAGCTGTGAACATAGATGGTTTAAGGAGCTCAGAATTAAAATAAAAGTGATGATGAGCTAGACCGGTGTGATAAAATCACATTGTTATTCATGCATGCTCAGGGAGAAATGCAGACAGACGCCATGATGACAACGTTGTCTAAACACACATCAGGCGTCACCTAGACTCAGGATTTCCATGAACAACTCAGTCAGCCTAACTTTAACTTAGTGTGGAAACACGATACTAATGACGACAGTTGGGTTGCTATAGAGTCTGATATACTGCACTTGAAAAATGTTCTTTGCATCACTGCACTGTTGAATATGAAAACCTCAAGTGCACACACACACACACACACACACACACACACACACACGTGATTATGTAAAAGCTGTCTTGATTTTGTTGTCGGTGCGAACTTTGTCACGTTTGCAAGCTGTTTGTGTGTATTTGGAGTCAAATACTCATTTGCAGTGTAGGGAGAGTCCATCTATGGGCCCTCTGAGAAATCTGCAGCAGCTGGCAAACGCAGTCACACGGCAAACATTCATTTTCTGCAACATAGCGGGTGTACAGAGTAGCAGGATGCTCTAATGAGAGAGGAGTAGTAGACAGAATAGGTGTGTTCTGGGCGGATGACAGAGGAGATATGTGGAGAAGTAAAACCCGCTGTTAAGACAAACTGTCTAATGAGTATATGTTCGTAATGAGACAGAAAATGAGCTTCACCACACATAATTAGGCAAGCAAAAATACCGTCTGCAAAGGCAGAGGGATTACTGATATTTCGGGTGCGAAGGAGTGAAAGGTTGGTGGGTGTAACAGTGATCTCTTTGCTGCAGCCCATGTCAGCAGTTTTCCACTGAGTCGGACATGGACTCCTCAGAGCGGAGACATGCAGTCTGCCACCTGTAATTCCTCCTTCATTCCAGTCTCTCCCTTTTCTTCCATTATTCCCTAGATTAAAACGGATTCCCTGTCAAATAATATTAAAATAGCTTGCTTTTTAGACATATTTGGATGATTGTGGTTTTACCCAACACTGGTATGCTGAGCCTTGTCTTACAAAGAGGCTTCCAACCCAATCTAAAAAAGCCAGCCAGTATCAAAAGCAGCAACTGATCTAATGAAACTCTAAAATCGGCCTTTAGTAGACAGGCTGCAGCACAGGCCGCTAATTTTGCAAAAGTCCTGGTTTGGCCTCTACGTTTAAAGTTTAAACATAGTCAACATATCCGTGAACAAGGAATCACAATCTGAGCAATCATGGAGCGGTACTTCTGTGATGCTGCTTTCCCATAGCCAGGTGAACATCAGGTTTGATGTGTGTGTCAAGCCTTTGTGGACCTATGCAGAGGCTTGATGTAATTCTAACTTCTGTCAACATTATAGTCAAACAACAGGATGTAATGGAAAACTACTAAACCATTGTACAACTCATTTAGCTATTTTTATACACACACAACAGCCATGAACCCAACCCATTCACTCCTGAGTCACCAATCAGTAATAGCACTAATTACTGAGTAAGACTGCATGCGCATAGCTAGGAATCTTACTCCAAGCAAGAGTTAATGCAATTTATTGTCAACTGCTGAAAAGTGACTGATGTCCACACTTTTATTTATACATAAGCGCTCTGGGTGTATTTGGGCTGACTGAAAGGCAATAGTTCTAGTTGAATGTGGAAGACTGCAAACAAAGACCATAACACTTTGACAATCACCTTGGTTGTAAAATAAGAGCCTTCTGTACTGAATAGCAAATACTTTTTTTCCTAAACAAAAGCCAATCTTTGTTATTTTGTATAAGGTTAGTCAAACCAAATAGATCTTTTTCTTTTGCTTTGCTCCACCTCGTCACCATCACAGGGGTTACTGTGCTTAATGCCACGCCAGCTTTGACCTCGGCTCAGAAAAACTTTTTATATTGGCATTTCTACACAGATGGTAGAGCTGGGTGTAATACGGGATATAGAGTATACCTAATTAAACAGCATTTTACACCACTTCATTTTTATCATAACTGTGGGAAAGTATGTACATAATGAAAGGCTGGGAGAGAGATTTCGGAATGTAATCTAGAGAAAGAGAGAATAAGGAAACAAGCAGAAAGGCAGTGAACATCGAGAAAAAATATTTCCTGATTTAAAAGAGTGTTTTTCATGTTTTGTAACGGAGCTGTTATTCATGCATAGTTGAAAAAGGTTGAAATGTGTTCAAGGTGTGCTGTATTATCCCTTTTTATCAATGAATATCATCTGTATATGTGAGAGATAAGATGAAATAGATAAAAGAAACTACAAAAAACTGCCTTGTATGTTACTTTTTTTCTGTTGTGATAAAAAAACAGTATGGATGGAATAAATGAAATGACATTAAAGGTGAAATAGGTGCATTTGTTAACCTTCAGAATGGGCCCAATAAGGGTAAAATGTCAGTCATCAATATGAGTGTGGGAAACTGAACAACAGACACAAACTGTTGCTCCCGGCAGTCTAATCCATGGCTCAGACCCTCTGAGCCCCGTACATATAAAGCAGCTGACTGAACGTAGAAATATATGCTGTCGCTGCTCCAGATTCACATGGGATGGTAGCTTTGCTCCCACAAACGCCCCTGTGTTTCTTCTAATACACATAAAAACAGAGGCGCTCACAAATACACACATCATGTCATCTAAATTATGTGCACACATAGTGGTACACACAAGGAGACAGAGAGGGTGGTTGTTCCTCTACGTTCTCCCTCGGCCCACAGCTCCAAGACGCCATGGGTCCATATATCAAAGGCCAAGGTCAGAGCTTGCATTCACCAGGAAGTTATCCAGTAATGACACCAATTAGGAGGCTGCCACAAGGAGGTATTCAATCTCCATATTTCTCTGTCTACCCCTCCATGTCTCCATCCCAGCTGGCAAAAAGCCTCATTTTGTCCCCTAAAAGAATCCACACTTTTACAAAAACCTCTCAGATTTGTCTTAAATTTCCACATGATTAATTTTCCCGAAAGTCAGGCAAAATGGTGCAACTTTCCATTCACCCTTTCATTTTCACTCCCTCTCTTTCTGACTCTGCTCTAAGTCTCCCCTCTGGTTTTCTCAGGGTTTCTGTAACTTCCTCCCGTCTCTGAGGTTTACTCCCATCAGCCGGGTGTCTCATTTAGATCACACACACACACACACATAAATGCACACACACACATTTTGGTTCCCATGGTTGGCAGTGTGTGTCCATGGAGCACATGATCTGTTCAGCCTTGACTGAGATAATAAACATCTGTCTGCTACCTTCATAATCTAGTGGGGGCACAAGTCAAATAACTAAATGTAAATGTGTCGAAGCCTTTACTTGTAAACAAATCTGAATATCATCAGCAAAGTGCAGTCAAAGAACCGAAAGCACAATGATTCATTCGTCACCAAATCAGTCGCAATCCTGACTCCAAAGTTGAGTGTACATATTTGCAAATTCTTTGTTTGTATCCATTTTCTATTGAAAATATAGAAGACCACATTTTAGAAGCTGTAATTGGACAAAGTTGTTGTTCTAAAGTCCAGGACCGGAGAGCCTCAGCGTTAATACTCTAATATTCAAAAGAAAAAAGAATATTTAACTCTCAGAAATGCTGCCCTATTTTTGGAGCCCAAGCTACTTTACCGTAATTCCTATTTATTTTCTCAGGATTAACATTAGAAAGACCCTTTCCATGGCTCAGAAACCTGCACAGCACTGGTCTGCAAAAAGACTCATTATGAAATTAAAAGCTGTATTAACAGTATAGAATTTTTGCTGCATTAAACTTGCTTTACCACTCTATGGTATCATAGTATTGTGTATTGCTTACTTTTTTGTACTTTTAAATTACAAAGTCTGTCAAGAAGAAGAGGAGAAATGAAGGAACAAAAGGGGGAGAAAAATAAAAGAAAGAAAGAAATGTTTCTGCCCCCGAAAAGAAGAACCAGAAAAATGGATTTGTAAAAGTGCAGTTTAGATTTTTTATTTACATTTACATACAAAAAAACTATTCTCAAAAAATGATGATGATGATAATGAGAATGAGGGGCTATTTAAGCTTTGCTGTTCACACTGGTTTGTAAAGCAACAATTGAGGATTTTAAATTAACAATTTGTTCTGAATTCATATTGGACTACAGGTATGTCCAGTAAAACTAGACCACTGAGGTAGAAATGTTCAATTTCCCAGAACAGCATATTACCAAACAGGAGGCATTTAGACTCACTGAAATCCTGTTGCAGGTCTTTTGTTCTCAATCTTATCGAGGGAAAAGCAGCTTTACTCCTGACACACACCAGACGCCATGACCCCTTTGCAAACATGTCCAAACGGTCTCCCTGCTCTTAACAACTCAGCTCTTCCTGATGTTTTGTTGGCTAACGCTCTGCAGACCAACAAAAGAAAAGAATCAGCAGTCCAAAATGAAAAGAAATCAGACAAAAAAAAGCCTCAGTCAAAAGCATCAAAGCTATTTTCTGAACTCAATAGGGAAGCTGGGATTGACTGGTTTGGTTTGACTACCTTTCAGTGCTGCACTCTGAGAAAAGCCTTTGCTAAATAGAGAAACAAAAGCAAATGGATGATGTGGATTCACATTGGCATCACAAAGAGAGTTTGCTCTTATAAACTTTACTGGCAGTGACTGAATACGTCCATGATGTCAAGTGGAGGATGGGAAAGGGTGAAGAGAGGGTGGAAGGGCACACTGAAAAGAAAACTATCATTTGAGGGTGTGAGAAAAGACTTTAATAATAAAAAAGGTAAAAAGTAGGTATGGGGACATATCACACCATGAAATGCCATATATGCTGGCGAAAACTAGTATACCAGCTTCAGATTGCACAAATATCATTAATGATAACTGAGACCATGAATCAGTCCTTTTCAGGGTTTCCACATTGTGCTAATGTGTACATTTTTTGTACATGCAAACCAGCTTTACGTCCATTTCAGTAGACTCTGCTTGCACTTTGTGGGTTTAACTCAAAACCTACTTTTGAGGAGTAATCCATAACATGTAATATAATAGCTGTCTCCTGTCAAAGATTCATTATTACTGCTTTTAGTGCGGCACTGAAAGCTCACATCACTCCTTTTCAACTGCGTAGCCATACATATGACACAACTTACAGAACAATAAATCAAAAGGAAAAACAAAAGGGGGGTGAAGTATTTTTCCCCCTATGGAAGTTTGTCAAACAAATTGCTGCTTGAAAATAACCTTAATATTCCTCTTTGACTCAATGGCCTGAATGAATATGCACCTTCTGGCTTTTATGCAGGAAGGTGCAAAAACGCTCAGAGGAGGGGATGTAAATAAATTCTTCTGAGAGGCAGGTGTTAACTGGCTCAGAATCGAACAAAAGGCTGCAGTTTGGATGAGATGAAATACATGGATAATTAAATGCTGCAGGATTGCAGCGGAGCATCAGAGTGATTCAGAATATTGTAATCTGTTAGTGACAGTGTTCTGTGTTGCTGTACAGTAAGTTGCATATATTCATCTATTATACTGCAGTGTTAATGATAAGAGATAAGGCAGGGCAGAAGGGGGAATGCAGAGAGAGGGGACGGGAGGAAGCCAGGAGGCGGCAGAGGAGAGGAAGCTGAGGAGAGAGGGGGCGAGTGGAGAGGAGAGAAGAAGAGCGAGTGTCGTGGTCGTGGCTAACAGTGACCAGTTCAGCTTTATTAAAAAAGCAATTCTTCCAGTAACTCACCAAGTCTTCCTTACAACCAAGGAGCTGCTATAATATTCTCTCATGGCCGGTCAGAGGCAACTTGACTGAACTTCTGGAAGAAAATATTTACATATAAACAAATCTTTTGAGTGAATGTTAAAATCACAACTGTTGTTTAAACAAAGGCTGTCAAAATAAGCCGTGTTCATATGTTTATAACAACTGTGGTGTCAGTAACAGAACATACCTTGTTCCACAACCGGGGCTAAGTGTGTCATACCCCGACCTAGCCTGACCAATCAGATCCTCCGGGATTCTGCTCAAATGCAAAAGAAACTGACACCAGACACCCACTCATTTCCACGTCAAATTTTAGGACGGACCAATCACATGTCACTTTGTTGTGTGTCATACTGAAAACACGGTACTAGTGTTCTCCCCTAGATCAAAACATTCAACATGGCGGACACGGCTGTGGATCAAGTGTTTACTTCTGCGCTTGCTTTGGTTTAGCATAAACAGGGAAGTATAGATTCAAGTAACAGCACTGAAGGCCTTCCTGTTGAAAAATAATAAAATAAGGTTCTTTGAACCCATCATTAATTACGCAATCAATCTTGGTAAATCACTCATACATCATGGAAACACAACAGATGCAATTTATTTGTAGGGACATTTATTTTGCACTGCTGTTTGGAATCTTAGTAAATCCAGGCCTATGAGCTTTGGAGGAAAAGGAAAAATAAAAAACAAACTACTGTAATTGCAGGATGGTGAAAATAAGGATATTTTTAGATTTAGAAATTATTAGATCCTGGAACCATTTTACAGCTTAATCTGATCAATTTTATGAATAAAAAAATTTCACAAAACGCACTTTTAAAGAAATTATTTCCTGTAGCCATCATGGTCACTTGTTTTGCTAAAATCTTTCATTGCTAAAGTTCAATAAATTCTCCAAATTTGACAAAACATGGCATCAAGAGCATAAACTTGTAGTTTATACAAAAAGAGGGGGAATTGAGATTGGAGGTCCTCATGTGCTCTGCTGTTGTCAGGAAATGTTTGGGGAACACATTTATTTTTAGTTTCAGAGAATCAGCTGGTAAAAACAATGGACGGGACCAACTGCTCGACTTTGTTATTCTTGCAACCTACAAATTTCAGACAAGCTATCAATAGCCTCAGAGTTGTAAACAAACTGGAATGTGTGTAAGAATATGTCTATAATTACCTCAGCTGCCAAGTATTCTGGATGGAGACAGCACAGTTACCAAAACGGCCGTGCTAGGTGGCTTACTTCCATGTAATAATCTAAGCCTGTCAACAACAAAAAACTTTTTTACTTTGATACACTGATAATTTGCAGTCATTTTACAGCTGTTAATCTATTAAGCCTTCTCGCTTGATATGAAAATGATTTGAAATATATTTATCTTATATGTCTATAATTTGTACCAAACAGGATGAGCAAGAAGGACCAGTCTTAAGAAATATTTTCTATTCTAAACAGGATAGATCCCACTATAAGGCCCTACCTTCAGCTTCAAATCAGTTGGGCCCAGACACTTAGTCTGGATAGTGTCTAGGGTCAAGGCCCTCCTACAGAGCTCCCCTTTAAGTCACATCCTGTCCGAAGGGGGAGCAAAAGGTTTCTTTTGCCTTTGGATGTGGGAGGCTGGAGGTGAAAGGTCAGTTCTGCTTTCTCAGATTTCAAAGTGTGCAGGGAACTGAGGTTGTGGGGTCATAGCGGGTAGTTCAGCTCTAGTTAGGGCCACTGTGTCTTGTGGATAACAATAATGGCTTCTGCAATTAAACACTAAAAATGGAAGCATTTCTGTCTTCTGTTGAAAGGTTTTTGCTGCAGTTGCTGCTGTTTTGGTCAGTCATGATTTGTCTTCCGGGGCTCCTTACCTGTTGTGCTGTGCAGCACACGGTCAAGCAGGCTTTTTATTTTTTTCCGTTATGCTGTTTCTGTGGGACATAGCAATCAATCATTGAGGGGAGAGCTGTGTTTGACTCCGCTGGACAAACATGGCCTCAGTGTGAGCTCACTGTCAGGAATCAAAGACTGACGTCAGACATACTGAGAAGTGTTTGTGTGTGTTTGTTAGTAGTATGGGTGGCAGTGAAGAAGGGTGGATTGATAAATAATAATTTGTTTATAACAGAATGTGATTTGAAAGTATTTAACACAATGACTAACGATTAGAAAATAAAAAAAAAACTGTCTGGCTAGATAGATAAAAAACTAGTCGCTATCTCTAACTAAATTAGCCGGACGTGATATCGGGTATAGTTCCTTTAAATGAGAAAAAAGATAACATGAGAGAAGATATAAAAAAGAAAAAGGACTTGGAAGCCATCTTGATGCCTTGGGACTGGCTGGTGGATGAGCTGTTGTTGTTCTTATGTGTTTGGAAAAATGAACACATTCAAAAGTTAAAGAACAACTGAAGAGAGTAGAAATGGGGGTGAAAAGGGGAGGGAGGATGGGTGTGGAACAACACAAAGAAAGACAAGAGGAAGTTTGCCAAGAAGGAGGATAAAACGGGCAAGAAGGGCCTGAATCAAAGAACTTGAAACAAAACGTGTGAAAGACAAAAGTACCTAAAGTACGTCAAACGTACAAGTCGGATCCTGCTGATTCCCAGTGAGCTGTAAAATTGCTGTTCTGTGCAGGAACAGAGAAGTGGAGCACTTCTGCAGGTGTTATCTCAGTTACTGATAAAGAGCTTTCGGTATGAGGTAGCAAGGAGAGGGACACGCTTACATAACTGGCCTAGTGACTGCCAACAGCTGGCTGGGTCCGAGCTTGCAACACTAAAGCCTCCATGGGTCCTGATCCAGATTTCATGTGTGTCAGTAAGTACATTAGAGCAGAAAAGGGAACAGAGTGTCCCTGGCCCTGAGAGATCCTGCTTCCCGTCAAGATGCATCTCCTCAGGCTGAGCAGGAGAGCATATGTGTTGGTCAAGTGCCAAGAATGGAGAATGAGACCACACTCATTTTTATACGCTCATTCCCTTACTCATTTAAATTGTTTCAAACAAATGATGTTGCAACGTAGCAGCTCAAAGGCTTAGATCCTGATGGCTCATAGAAAGGTTTTAACAGGCAATAAACTGTATATCTTTAATGTTCCAGGATGGGATGAAGTAATGAGGGTGAGAGGTAAACTGAAAGACGGAGAACAAACCCATAAACCTGTCCTAGTGTTACTATTAGAAAGAGTGAAGCAAACATATTACATTTGTGAGTATTTTGATAGAAGAGCTTTCCTTTTGTTCATAATTACATGGTTTGAAAAGGTATGATGTAATGTTCTGATTTTAACCTTATTTCCCATAGTTTTCTTTGTAAAGCCATTTCACGGCTGCTGCATCCCCACAGCTGTGATGTAGCTTATATTGGTCATATGCAACTGTCTGCCAGGGTCCAGCAGGTACCTGTGTGGCCTACACCGTGTGTCTGTCAACAACACATTCACCTGAATAAATAGTCAGACTCAGAAAAAGATTAACACAACAACAGCGTAGATGCTTGTGTTCAGGACACACTCAGCAAGAGAAGCAGCATCACCGGAGCCTCTTTGATGAATTGTAAACTGTTTACATCAACCTGATCTCACAAAAATACGTGAAATGTGAACGAAGTGATTTAGACACCCACTACTTCAGTATGGCTTACCTACAAGGCTTTATGCATGGGCCCGTTTGCATGTCAATCATCTGTGAACCTTGAATATCCTTATAGATTTGAATGTTGATGTTTTGTTTACTCATCCACTGAGCTGATCGCTTTCTTTTTGAGCTCTATAATATTCACTTTCCTACCAAACCCGAGTTAGAAGGCATTGTCACTTAAACACATTTTCTTTTCGTCCCTTTTCCAGGAAGAGACTGTAATCATTAGTCTTCAAATTTTATGACACCAAGTTCAGCCAGCACTGTGTGTGTGGAACATTATCTGTGTTTGCTCTGGAACAAGGAACACTTCGGTCCAACAATCCTATTGGGCTGGTCAAGGCACTAATGAGTCACAGAGGCAGGTAAATAATCACCTTCCATGCAGGATATTATCAATGAGCGTTGACCCTATGGACCGATTCTGTGGCATTTATTTACTTCAGGAATTATACAGCAATTTGTTGGTAATGCCTCGTCTTTCTGAGTGTTTGGAAATGTCATGTTAGCATGTTTGATCAATATGAATTACGCCTATGTTATCCGGGTTGTCTTTGTTCTGAGTAAATTAGTAAAACTAAAGGGTTTTGGATTTGTAAACTAAACAGTGATAAATGGTGATACAACATCAAGGACGGGGGAAATGGGTAATGTATAAATGTGTGTACATGCATTAAGATACACAACCGAACACACCCCCTGTACCCTTATCTGTTTCACATGACAGATCAAAGCACCGCAGGCTATCAGCCATCAAGCCGAGAAAGAGGGAATGCTAGAAAAATAAGCTGATAAGTAAAGGATACAATCACCAGAGAGAGAGGAGGCCAAGGAGGATGTGCTAAAAAATAGGAGCTAAAAAGCAATAAACAAGGAGGGAGGAAGAAAAAAATCCAAACACATATATAATGGAGTGAATGAGGTCACTACACTTATGAGCCTTTTATGTACAGAGAACAACGTATGTCTCTGGGGGCCAATCAGATGACATCAGCTGCAGCTCTGAGCCAATCACAACCACTGTCAGTGACATCAGCTGCTCAGATGGATGCAAACAGGATTCAAACTTGGATTCAAACTGGAAATTTGATCAACTGAGAAAAGAAAAGAAAAAACGTTCAAAAAGCTGTGCAAAACTTTATTGAATTAGACACCAAAGTCTGCATGGCTGTGCTCCAGTTTCACCAACAATATCACTTACTATGTGAGGGACGGACTACTTTTCATGCCCTCGATAGCATTTGGCACCAATCAGCGAAGCCCAGTGCATTGCAGGCAACTTGAGACATTCAACAAACAGCAGATGTTCCTCTTATCAAGACCAAAGCGGCATCTGGTTAGTGTCTCAACTAAAGAGAATATAAATCCAAAATGTTTACCTCTGAGACTTAGTGACAAATGTGAAGTTCTGACATAAATCACGTAATTTATTAACTGCAGGCCTCATTGGGGCGGAGTTTTTACTATATAGCAGAACTGTAGATGAGAAACAGATATGGAGTCACCTCTGTCATCTCATTCTTTCCGAACATGCCTAATTATCTTTTCAGCTGTCTGCTCAACCATAAACAGAGTGAAATTACACCACCTCCTTTATATTGCCTCTTTAACAACAAACGTATTGTAAAAGCTGCACGTGACATCAGCACACATGCAGGTGTGTGTCTGAGAATGTAGCAGCGAGGTGTGAATCAGCAAATCAGCTCTTTAAAAACATCCAAAGATGGTGGCTGGAGAGTCTTATTATGCAGACTTCACTGAAGAATTCAGAAACACATCTGGATTAATCTGTTGGGGCAATATCTTTACAAAATTTAATGGGAATCGAATATCCAT
>JBBDHI010000009.1:15249707-15262067 GCA_037177115.1 Craterocephalus stercusmuscarum | reverse complement strand
GAAGAATTCAGAAACACATCTGGATTAATCTGTTGGGGCAATATCTTTACAAAATTTAATGGGAATCGAATATCCATAATGCAAAAGAAAATAGGTACATCATCCAAATCTGATCAAACTTTTGAGACCTCTGATTTTATTCATGTTGTTTTAATGTGTTTTTTTGTTTGTTGTTTAATACGCCTACACATTGTGTCCTACATAATGTTGGGATCAAAAGTCCCTATACTGCAATCCTCTAAGAGGGCCTGTTTTTTAAAGATGCGAGGTAAAAAATGAGGGGATCCACTGAGTCAGTCGATTTCTCCACCTAATGACAATCCAACCCAACTGCTGAAGAGATATTTCAATGTGGCATTTCACACTGCTAGTGTGGCTAAAATTAATAGACGGGAATCAAACAATATATAAGCAAGATATGCAGAGAGGAGAAAAAAAATGACCAAGACCTCTGATTGGCTATCAGATGGCACAATAAAATGTAATTTGGATTAACTGCAAACAATCAGCTCATGTAAATGAACCTAGAGGTTGTACCAGTTTTAACTTACCAGTTTTAACTTATCTCTGAATACTTAGTTTTGACAGCCCTATTAAAAATCATAAACTCGTTGGATAAATGAAGGCTATATTTTTTTTTATTTTACAACGATCTGGCAACCACCTGCAATTATCTTTGGAAACCCGGTTTTAGAAGAGCAGCTTTCGACACCAGGACAGATGTCCTGGAGGCAGAGAAGAGGTGGGCCTCTTTATAAAAGAAAAAAAAACAAAAAAAAAAAAAAACAGTTGTTCAAAGAGGCCCCACTGACCCCGGGACAAAGTGACTCAATTAGCTTCCCATAATGAGACTGAGCTGTGGGGGGTGTTTATATAAGCTTATCAAAACATAATCCTGCCTGCAACGCCATACTGTAACATGCCAGACAGGCCACCACTGCAACCTCACTGTTAGCTCACAACCAATAGAAATAAAATGCAATTCATTAGTCATTATCTTTGATTAATAGATAAATACATAAAAATATTTTAAAAGCCTTTTTACTCGATGCTCCACTTCTCAGGTAAGATAGAACCTGGGTCTGTAGCTGCAGTGCATGCTATTGAAAGGTGGTGGTGAGAGCAATGTGAGTACACAGTACAGTTATATGCTCTGATGTGTCCCAAAAGATCCATCCATTTTCCACCTAATCCGATTCTGGCAGCCTGTCCCAGCTGCTATCAGGCAAGAGAACAGAGCACCATGCAGTCAATCCCGTCTGGTCAGAAAGATGCTGTTTGATAGATCTCACATCAACTACAGAATGTGATGAGAATACTTTATATATATAATGTTGCAGAGAGTTTTATTTGCCTAGGCCATTATTAGCACATCATTTTAATCAGAGCAGATCTGATGGCTTCTGTCAAGATGTGGAAGATTAAATAAGAGGCTGTCTGACAAATTCTATGTTACACTGTGTTAAGAAAAATGAAACATTGCAATAATTTGCTTTACATCTTGCTCTTTATTCAACAGGCTTTTGTCTGGTTTAGATTTCATACATCAGACAGCCTTATTTCTTGCACACTGTACCATCTGCACTACTCATACTTCAAAAACTTGTGTTATAATTATAGAAATGCCACATTCAACACTTAAATTCCTTGACATACATTAGAAAAAAAGCACTGAAGCCACTTGCTAAGACTGATGCTTTAAACATTGTTTGCAGGCAGATTGCTGTACCCAATCGATGCATGAATGTCTTTTAATCAGGGCCCCAGACATATTGCATCGCATTACAAGAGCTTGAGCAAAACTTAATCCTTAAGACAATGTACAAAGTGGACCACAGTCCACTGGTTGGATGGCTTTCCAACCCACAGACCTGATTAAAATGGTTAATGTTCATCAGTAATCCCACCCTTAGGGCTGAGCTCAAGTCATTACGCTGGTAATTATCTGAGGGATACCAGAAAAACCTTTCATTCATTTTAAGACATCAAAACTGATTACAGAGCTGCTCTTTCATGTTGAGTCAGAGTTCACTTGTTACCTAAATGATTCTCAGACGTTATGTAAGAAAGCGTTTACAGGACTGGAAAGTTCAACATCCACTTAAGTTTTTACAGCTGAAGAAGTCAGCTGACCAGTATGCCCTTTTTGTACCATAAGCATTGATTTGATTGTGATCTACCAGAGTATCCACCCATGAGGGTGAACATACCACTGGCGTTTATGCAATAAACCAGTCAGCTTGATTTTTGACTACAGATGCTCATGAGCACAAATTCTCTTTTTATGTATTTATTCTGTGCCACCCAGCTTGACTTGAAAGCAGTGTCTCTCAGCAGGATGTTGGTTTACATGCTGTTAGCTTTTGCATTTTGTCCAACAGATGGGACTCAGCATTCTAATGCAATTTTCTATTGAAATGCTCTTCTTATTAAAGCCATGTGTTTTCCCAAGCTTACTAAACTAGTTTTAATGCTTAATTTAAATCATTTATGTTGCAACTAGCTTGTAATGTGAAAACGCGTATGCTATCAATATTAAAGGTGCATAATGAATCTTGAAATTACATTTGAAAGTCGACTGTAACATCTGGTTAGGTTAAGGCACCAAAATGACTATGTAAGACCTAGAAAAAAATGATGGCTTGTCATTATGAAAGAAATTATCTCACATTATCAGCAACGTAAATGTTGCAAATCACACATTACATGTTGTATATTAATCCTATAAAGCCAAACGTAAAAGCTTAGCTCAAAAGCCTGTTGTAGACAATAGGATAGCAGAATAGAAAGCAGACTACAATACAATATTTTTGACATATATGGTAATAAATGGTAGATGTGTAAAGAAAAATCTTGTAATTTTTTGCGCAACATTTTGTTAAAGGGCCAAATAAAGACTTCAGGTTTAAAAAATTGGACTTTGGCTGTAATGGGCTACGTTTGTGTCCACCTCCACTTAACAGCTAAGTAAAATGTTTTGTGACAACTAACTATTTCACAATATTTTCAGCAGACTGGATATTTGTCTTTGGAGAATATAACATTCCCTGATATAAAACCAGACATTGCAGAATTAAATATGTTTGTGCTTGAGGAATCTAGGCTCCTCCTGACCTCAATATCTCTATTCATGAATATGATGCTAATCCCATTAGGAGTTATAGTTATCCTCTTGAGACTACGGCAGGTAACAGAGATGTAGCTCCACTAGGAGACAGGCTGAGCTGCCCTACTGTACTAATCATGATAAATTAGTAAGAGCAACTGATCAAAGCATAAAGGTTGATTTATAATCATGAAACAACCACACTAGACTCTCATTAGTGTTGATAGTGATATTTCTTTATTTGCATTCATGTAGTCTCATGAAAGCATTTTGGACTCCTGGTAGGCCACATGCTCACCTTTGATAACACAACTAAGCAGTCTAAAGAAGCAGAGAGGCATGTTTTAGAAAGAGGCACAGCAAAATAAATAATTCTGCGGGGAAATCTGAGAGGTCTGCACACTCTTGCCCCTGGCATGTTTCCTGTTTGTTAGTTTCATGACTGACAAATGAAGATTTCTTCTAGACAATAAGCTGTTCTTCTAGAAGACAGGTAGGTATTACTGTCAATCACACAAGCCACAATGTTAAATTAAGGGGACATTTCTCAAGATGGCAGTCTCGCTAAGACACAACAATAAGATTTTTCCTGCAAAAATCTCAGTGGAAAGAGGAGCCATCCTGACTATCATAATTAAACCGTTTGGCTCCACTACTGCCTTAGTTTCATCCACTGGCTGGAACACATACTCATCTGCAGCCTGCCAGACGACACAAACTCTTTTTTCACTGTCTAGCCTATCATTAGTGCTTCTATACAAGTACAAGAGCTAACTCTCATTCTCTGCCCATTGTTGTGAACTGTGGTGTAGACACGTAGCTATGAATAGGAGGAAAGGACTATTTTAGGCAATTACAATCATCTGATCCTGCATAGTTAGAAATCTTGCTGCCAACAAAACCTCTAAGACTATATCTTTGAAACTGCATTAAACTCTTTCACAACTTTGTCAAAATGTAGATTTAGAGTTCATTTTAGAGAGAAATGCTGCAGGCTACATGCTCATAACTCACTTTGTGGTAAGTTCAAAAACAGATACTTCATGTTTTTTGCTGTCACGAATTATAGTGGGCAGTGATGAGAAATATCTTTCAACTTGTGTAAAAGCAGGGATAATATAACTTGAAAGGTCACACAGTGTCATGAAATCTTCATAAATTGTGTTTCGGTCAACGTTGCATACAGCACCCTACACAACATCCACGTGCTCTGCTGGTGCTATACTTCAGACTGGCAAAAAGTATAGATGTCAGATATCAGCGGCCAATTAAAATTCAATACCAGCAATGTTCAGTTTTTACTTTTTAAATTCTACATAGTGTCCTACAGTCATTTAGCAGACGCTTTTATCCAAAGCGACTCACATGTGAATACACCAGTGATGCCAACACTGGGGACAAGGAGGGGAAAGTGTCTTGCCCAAGGACACGACAGCTGACTGGGGGAACAGGATTCCAACCGACCTGTGGGTCATTAGATGACCTGCCTGAGCCACCGCCACCCGATGACACAACTTTTACACAACAATATGCATCAAACGCTTCAGCTACTTGTCCTCTCACTGAAAATGTCAAAATATGAGGTATTTTTTGTTTGCATTGGGCAGCTGTCAATAAATCCTGTATGATGTTCTATTAATTCCAAGGTAGGAGATATTTGATGTAACCTGAAATTATTTTGTTTTTCTTCTCCACATATATGGGTTAAAATTAGCATTTAAGATTAAGGGTTGTAAAATATCAGTATATTGGATATTGGTACTAAGTCAACTTCGAACATTCGTAGTAAAAAGGCTTGTGTATATGTTTATATATAAGGCTTGTGCTAACCACCACAGCACTGTGCATCCCAGATTATAATATGTTGACTGTAAAAGAAAAAATTTAAAACAGATTGGCTTTAGATTGTAGTTTTGTATTATTCCTTCGACAGAACTATTAGACATGCCTTAGAAAAACAGATCAAAAGTAACATGAGAGGAATGGAGGAAGATAGCCTGAAGCTACTATAGTGCTAGAGTATGAGCAAATGCATTCAGATCCTTTTTGTAAATCTTCTAAGATTACCAAGTGCATGTTATTTTGTTTTTATCAATCAATCTTTGTTTTAAATTGACACTTCCCTTCATTAGATATATTTTAGAGACAAGTGCAGCCATAACTTTGTGTGTTTTTTACATTTTTCTGGGTTGAACTGATGTGAGGATAAAGCTAGAAGAGTCTCTCATTCAGCCCATTTTTCAACAGAATTGATTGGTTACTAGGCTGTGCTTTCACATGTGTTCATCACAAACACAACCTGGCCTTGACTGGTTATGTTTGCTGTGCATGCTGCCATGGTAATGGAGCCCAGTAAGAGGTGAGCTACCTTAGAGACGGTGAAAAGGTCTATTCATCCTTCTATAATACCCCACCACCTCCCCCCCAACACACAGTCTAATAAGAAATCCCCGTTAAAGAATCAACAGAAAGAAAAACTTATATATTTCACATTTTATTTTGTGCCACTCATTCAGTTCAACAAACTTCTCACGTATACGAGTCAGACACAAAGTGGAAAGAAAAACATAGGCTACTGTTAAGTACCATTTAGAGGTGGAGAGAACAGCAATGAAAGTCACTTATATATGGAAACACAGAGTTATCCCAATGACATTACAAACATCATACCTGGTTACTATGTAACATACATAAGGACATAGGATGTTTCATATATCTGCTCTGTATTGCTATTGATTCATGATCAGCTGTTTGGCCCGATGGAACAGATAAACAGAGCAGAACAGGCTTCTGAAAAATAAGAAGCAAAAAACACTGAATCCGTCTCTTTGGTGATTTTGCCTCTTTTACTGTCTGATCTCAAAAGAGGAAAGAGCTCCAGTACATTGACCGACAAAGATGGATAATTATCCGTTTAAGGCCCTCACAGGAATGACACGAAAAGACCCTGTAATCATTCAAACCAGCGATGCGGTGCAGTAAACAAGCAGGCAGGCTGCTTCTGTATTGCTGTCGCTAAACAAACTCACACCTCAGCTCATGCCTTTTTACCTGATCTGAAATCCAGTTTTAAAAAATCCCACCACTGGTTCAAAGGGCACTGCGTGGCTGGTGATGTGTTAGGACTGTGCGATGAGTGCATTTTACAACGGTGCCAGCAACATATTGCTGCAGCATTAACAGTAAAAAATAAATTATGGAAACAACCGAGCTGTAACATGTCAGATGAGCCTTTCAGTCAAAGTGAACAGCTGAAAACTTTGTCACTCAGGAGAAGTTGGTTTGATCATCCGAATCAGTAAGAATTTGATCTTTTAATCTGAAGCTACATCAATCTACTGTGACAGATTTTTGTCAGTGAGGAGATTAAGGGTCTTTGTCCTCCATGTTGGAAAAGAAATGCAATGCCTGCAACCATATATCCTCAAGACATCACTGATTTTAGCAAAAAGGTTACTCATATATATCTATATATATGATTGCAACCCAGAGAAGTATGACTTGATATACATTTGTTTAAGATTATTTCCCTAAATATATATATATATATATAAAAGCAATTTCACTCTAAGATGCCTCTGATTTATCTAACAAGGTGCAGGATTAGCTTTAACAGCAGTATAATTGCATCTCTGATTTGGGGTTTTAAGCTAAGCAATTTGCAGTAACTTCATGTTTTGTGAAAATAAAAATACATATATGGCCATCATGAGCTCCAATTAACAGTGTAAAACATAATAATGCACTTTCCATTGAAGGGGACCGGACAAAAAAAGGAGTACACTTTTAGTAACATCACCACTTGAACATCTTCGCTCCGACTCAGCTCATGTTTCCTTTGGACGAGTCCAGCGTGTGATGTAGTCCATGTGCCTGGACATTTTGTTGGTGCCATCATTTTTTGGTTGAATGCTTGTCACAGTGATCTTGAGGAACAGAGAGCGGTTGCCACATTGTGCTCTCTGTCCTTTCAACGCAGGGCCTGTTCTGGTCAAGCTGAAACCATCCCCCCCCCCAGCTCAGGCAGGCTCACTCCGCCTCTGCTGACATCTTGCTCCAGTGAATTAAAGTCACTCAGGCCAGCTCATCTGGGGTCCTCTAAGTGAATGTAAAACCAAGTCCTTACATCCAATTCAACCTGTTAGCAGTCGGTTTATTTTTACAGTCAAGGGGAGTTTATCTCCTCCCTTCCTACTGGACGCACACGTACTTCTTCCACCAGGACTTGGACAGCATTTTCATCTTATCGGCCGTGCTGCGGACTTTCCTTTCCCGCCGTGCTCTCCTATCAGAGTGCCGCAAACCCACAGAGATGGCCGCGTCAAACACCTCCTTCAGATTCTTTTGCGTCAGCGCCGAGCACTCGACGTACATAACGGCCCCGATCTTCTCCGCCAGCGCCCGGGCGTCCTCCTCCAGCACGGGCCTCTCCCTCCGCCTCGCCAGCTCGATCAGCACCTTGACGTCCTGCCGCAGGTCGCACTGCGTTCCCACCAGGAGGACGGGCGTCAGAGGGCAGCGCCGGCGGATTTCGGGGACCCACTTCTCCCAGACGTTCTGAAAGGAGGCAGGACTGACCACGCTAAAGCAGAGCAGCAAGACATCGGTGCGACTGTAGCAGAAGTGGCGGAGTTTGTCAAACTCATCCTGATGGAGAGAGAAAAAAAGAAACTGAGCAACGTCTAATATCATCAGTCACTCAAAAACCTTTTCTTACTCAACAATTATTCCTTGTAATTGAGCATAAAACTGACCACACACAGATGGATTTCAACATGCTTAAGCCCAGTACAGGAAAGGGAACTGTGCTGATAGCTGTTCAATAACAAACCCACCAAGTAGTGTTTATATTACACTAACATGCAGTTCGTTTATATCATCTGTAGTAAATCTCTTAAATTAACACACTGGAGCCAGAAAGCTTTGACTGACAAGGCCCTCCCACATCCCTGAGTACACAGATTAAAGTTGGTAGAAACCTGACACAAACCTCTCCTTTGTTGCGTTTAACCCTCTCCTCTCCAGCACAAATCCCTCACTGGCCAACCAACTCCGACTAAACCGACTGCCTCTAATCTCCAAACGCGGCCGAAATCAGCAGAAACAGTTCAGCTGTTGATTTGAGGCCCAAGATAATAAAGCAGTGGACATAACGCACACTAGCTTTGCAATCTGATGACGTTGGTCAGTCAGCAGAATGTGAAAACATATCAACATCTATTAGCGAGGAGCAGCTTTGTTTATCGGCTCCAGCGGCAGCCGTTATCATCTGCCGGGCTCCACCACCTTTGTTGGCACATTCTGACCCGTTTCTGGCACAAGTTCCCTACTTAAAAAAATTGCATCAGATCAGTAGGTGTTTGGCAACATTTATCAAACTGTATTTGCCCAAGCTTGTCTGTGTGCGCGCTGTTTTAACAGCGTGTTCAGTTTGCAGCATGGCGTGAGGTTTTACACGTATTAAGGGTTCATTAAAAGGTTCGTTCCAAAAAGCCCAACACTCTGGGATTCTGTGGAGAAGTGGCAGCTCCTACACAGCTTTTGTGAATGTCAAATATGCTGCTCTCAGGGCAGGGCTGAACTGGATTATGAAACAACCACCCATGCCCCAGAGAAACACAAACAGTGTTTCACAACCGGGTGATTTCAAAAGCGAGTTAGTAAAATTACCTGGCAGACTGCGTGTCTGAAAAGCATAGCCTGACTTTTACAAGTAAATATTACAATATGCTTTAACAATAAGGGGCAGAAAATGGTTCAAGTGAAATCCAAAGTAAAGTACTGTACTAAAGAAGCTCTCTGTAGATGGCTTGTTTGATCCAGCCAACAGCCAGATTTAAGCATGTTCAGTTTATAGTAACATGAAAAAAGGCATAAAGCATGGATCAGCAGCAAACCCTGATGTGTGAGAGGCTGGGAAAGGCAAATCTTTCTGCTTAATTCAGACTTAATCCTATAAGACTGAAAGCAACATCTGCTTTTAGACCAGGTGTTGTGTTTTTATGTTCTGCCTTTTAAAGCCAGTTCACTCGGCACGTTGATGTCATCAATAGTGTGACACGTGCCCAATGTTTTTTTTTTTCTTTCTCTTATTTTCATTTAGGTCATAAAGGGCAGTATTTCACAATAAGATGTTAATCTCAGTGTACATGTAACGGCAAACACTGACATTACTGCAAAGTAAAAACTACAAAAGAAAAGTAGTTTTCTTCTAATAAATGACTTTATACTGTATCTCGTGAATGGTGGTTTAATTAAATACCTCTGGTTCACTCTGGACCACTAAAGTGAACGGGATGCAGACAGGGTGCAAAATAAGGAGTTCTCTGTGCGTACATGGGAATTGTACTCACCTGTCCTGCAGTATCACACAGCTGTAGTCTTACTGGGCTCCCGTCCACCTGGACCACAGCTGCAGACACAGACAGACGGAGCAAATAAGTCACACCTGTCAACGTGACTTTAAGACTGTATAAAAGCCTCCACCTGACAATAATCGCTGCAATAAACAAAAGGTTGCCAGTTGAAAACACAATGCCGCCCCCCACCCTCACCCCCCACTCTGCTTTGCTCTTTCACCAATCCCCGACTCGCCCACCCACTCTGCCAGTTACCGTTGAGACCATAATGCTTTACTGTCACTTGGACTGCTCAGTGAGCTTTGTTCTGTGCTCTCAGGCCTCTCTGAAGTAGTCAAACCGTGGGGGGGTGGGGGTGGGGGGGGGACTAGGCAAATTTTGTTTATCCAGTAACTCCCTTTCAATAGGCCTCATTTCCAGATTGGAAAAGTGGATGAGTCATCTTACAGCCAGTTTCATTACGGGGCCATTTATTCTTTTCAGAAGACACAGCACAGACGCAGAGCAGCAGGCACATGGAAACGTTTACAATACGCCTGGAGCGTGCGGTTGGTCATACCACCTGATCAAAGAGTCTGCTGGAACAATTCATGGTGTTAGACAGCCGTCGCAGCTCCCCGCGCTTTGACAGGAGTGAGGAGAAAGAGCGGGAGGAGATAAAGGAAGGGAAATGAGGGAGAGCCATGTTTAGGTAATCATCACCTAATACCTGACATATGATACTCCTTTGATTTTCTGGAGCAAAACTAACCCTCGTCTTCCCCTTCACTGTGTCTCTGCCACCTGTGGCATTGCGTAACTGCTCTGAAGTCGGTCTTCAAGGGGAACGGGCACTCAGGAATGACATCACTATTAAGGGCCCCAACTGCACAATCACTCTCTGTCAGTTCAGGGCGAAAGACAATCTCTGCCTCAGAGCCATTGCAACAGATGTGCCCATTCCAGTATAGAGGAGAGGGCTCGTGGGTCAAGGCTGACAACAATAGGCAGAGTTGTGCAATTCAAAACCCCTGAACCAGAGAGGCTTTCTGTTCTGCAAGGCGGGCTGAGCTAGAACTTGTCCAAAGGCAGTTTGTGTTGTCAGTGTTTTTATGGGTTTTTTCTCAGCTAATTTGATTTGTTAGTGAGGGGAAAAAAGTATTAACATTAGAAACAATTTAGCAGGGAAGTTTGTTTGCACCCTGCATACAGCTGGGGACAAACATCACAAAGCCTTCAGCATTCTGAAGGACAGCTGGGTAGGAACTGTTTAGAGATCACAAATCAATAAAGCTCCTCAGTCCGTTTATTCCATGACAGTACTGATAAGTTTAAAACAAATGTCCCCTTGCACAAACAGAACCTCAATGGGTTAGTCATCCAGTTTGGAAAATGGAAATGTTGCCAAATGGAAACCTTGCTACATCTGGGAGGATACCGCTTCAGATGTATGGGAGATAGCAGGAAACACAAGCACATCTATCACAGAGTGGGATAATGGGGGGAAATGGGAGAATTTGGGTGGGGTGGGGAAAATTTGTGCACTCAGACATGTGAAGGTGAAGGAGGGTTCAGTAAAAAAAGATAATAATAATAATATTGTCAGTGCATGGCAATTAAGTTAGAAAGTGATTTAGTTCTGAGGTGGAAGTTCATACACCCAGTCCAATGAACTTTTTTCAAAATGCTGTTAAAGTTTAATTAGTCTTATTCATTCAGGCTAAATCTCAAACTAATCTCAGTGGACGCGGGAGAAATAAATGGAATAAATTACTCATATTCACCACCTTTTATGAGAATCTGCTACGATGATGAGAAAATCAATAACAAATCAACATATTGATTTTTTTGCTCACCCGAAAAGTCATCAAATGCAGTAGGGACGTATTTGGTTGGATATCCATTCGTTGTGTAACTGACCACCAGGCTGGTTTTTCCCACCGCTCCGTCGCCGAGTAAGACGCACTTCAGCAGCCGCTCCTGCGCCTGCCCAGGCCGGGCAGGTTTGGGGTTGTGTGGCGGCACAGGAGGGGCCATGGTCCGTCCGTAATCCATTGTGACTGGTGGTGACATTCAGTGGACCAGCGTTTCACCGCGATTTCATCGACAGGCAGCGGAAGGGCCCACCATGAGAACAGATTTCTGTATACGTTGGCCAGACGCTTGTGATCGCGAGCGAGACTCGTGCGTAAAACCTTTCCGCTCGTCCAGCGCGCTGTCAAATCCAGATCGGCAGATAACCATCCCCAAAGCAGGTCTACGCTCTGCAAATTTAAATGGAAGGGCGGGTCAAAGGCGCTTTATGTTCTGATAAATTTGACTAGTCCCACCCATTACACCTCCCAGCAGCGGAGGTCTGTACAGAGGGAATGAAGTCTCTAACTGGATCACATTCTTACAGATCTGGAACATTTCTTATATTACACTGTAAGAATAACAGGGCAGATGATTCAAACCAGCTTTTTCTTTAAAAAAATAACAACAAAACACAATTTTAGGATTTAATCTCTGTCTTCTATTTTGTCTAAACTACACAGTGACCCTCACAGTTGAGAGGTCAGTGTGTTTGACCTGGTGCAAACAAGTCTAGACTTGTTCTCACCAGAATGGAGACTGACTTGAAGCCCATTTTCAACGTGACATATTAAGTGCAGACATTTCATATACAGTCAGACCTCTTGACCTACTTTAAACAATTTTAAGTCAACAAAGAAGAACTAGTGGCCACAAATTGTAACTAAAGAAAGCAAAAATGGAACACCATAAGATAAAAGAGACGGTCCCTTAAGGCAACTTTCCCTCTGATTGACTGGATTTTAAAAGTATCCGGTATCTCTCCCCGTTTGACACGTTGGATAGTTGAGAAATGCTTTGGCTTTTGTCGCCACCTCGTGGCAGCAGCTATGTGATGCTGAC
>JBBDHI010000009.1:15219254-15229277 GCA_037177115.1 Craterocephalus stercusmuscarum | reverse complement strand
TATACATATATATATATATATATAAGAGAGTGCTCAGCACATTGCAGAGGCCAGACCATCATTCTTACAATGCTGGACATAACACAAAAAAACAACAAAAAATAAACAGATTTTGACTCCACAGTTGTGAGTGTTGTACTGTATTTTGTGTTTCATTTTGGCCCAAATGAATAGACCAAAACACTTATGCTGTGTAGCCATCCGGTTTAACATAGTTTTGCTGAAATAATGAAATAATGACAGACTAGATCTACCCAGCTTCCCTATTTTCTAGGCTACTGATTTATACTCAAAATGGTACAAATCTCATCTGTTAGATGAACTACAAAGAGAATCTCGCAATTGCTAACATGTTATTTATAAGCCATAACATCAAACAACAAAACTGTTCCCAGAGCATCAATATTAGCTCTTCTCTGAGCACGGTGGATGGATCAACCAAAAAAATATAATTGGTAACACATTTATATCATTTGACATACTCACTGCGCAATATGGAATCAGTAGCAACCATCTTTTAGTTTAGAAAAGTTTATAAGACGTAAACAATTTGAACCACATAGACATGAAACTATCTATTAAGCTAACAGAACTTTTTCATTTAAGCGCTCTCAGATTAAAAATGTACAAATGAATATCCAATGTAGATGAGACACTGTCTTTATCAACCACAAAATGGGAATCTGACTTATCTATCAACCCTTGTCAAAACTTTCGGTTACTAATATGTTTAAAAACTTTCATAACTAAATGTGTACTTTATGCCATGTAGGGTTATTAATAGAAAACACTGCAGGACAAAGAATGTTCCAGATAGGTTTAATCCATAATTCTCAGAGAGATTTTACTGATAATAGGCTGAAGGTGTTACTTAAAGATTCCAACAGATCACAGTGATCTTTACTAAAATCATGTTAATCATAAAAACATTGATAAAAATCATTCAGAGCATTTGCACGACTTTAATAGGAGCCAAAACCATCAATGGAGACTGGCCCCCATATTCTCTGTACCTTGGCGTGCCATAGCCTTCACACCATCCACAACTGCCTTCCAGTCATTACTGCAAAACTTTTACTCTATGTTATTTATGTACTGTAGTTCCACCCTCTTCATTTCAATTTTAGCTTATATCCTGTCCTCTCCATTGCTAAGACAAAAAGCTCTTTTTCCTGTTCAGTGCATCCTTTACTGCTTTAATTGGTAAATTCAGCAAGAGACAAATCAAATATTAAAGAATAATACTTAAGTTGTCAAGAGGGAGCTTATAGGCTCCTCTTGGCAAAACACATTTGATGCATTGATCAGATAAGAGACTGGATGTGTCAAATGTAGACAAAACTGAAATAATAGTTTTTGGAGCCAAAGAAGAAAGATTAAAAGTCTGCGCTCAGCTTCAGACGGCTGACAAACCACCAACAGAGCCAGAAACCTGGGTGTAGTCATGGACTCTGACCTGAACTTCAGTAGTCACATTATAACAGTGTTGAAGTCAGCCTACTACCACTTAAAGAACATATCGAGGATTAAAGGACTGATGTCTCCACGGGACTTAGAAAAACGGGTCCATGCATTTATTTTTAGTAGACTGGACTACTGTAACGCTGTCCTTACAGGTCTCCCTAAAAAGTCCTTCAGACAGCTGCAGTTAGTCCAGAATGCATCCAAGATCTTCTGGTTCGTTATGAACCAATCAGATCCCTCAGGTCATCAGGTTCAGGTCTACTTTCAGTTCCCAGAGTCAACACCAAACACAGAGAGGCAGCGTTCAGTTTTTATGCGCCTCACATGTTGAACAAACTCCTGAGGGTTTCTTTTCTTATTTCGTGCTTTCACTTTTGTTTCTAACTCTTTTAGTTCTTACTGCATTCTACTGTAATGAGTCTATTGTTCTAATTCTGCAGATAAACTTTCCTTACCTTCGTCTTTTTTAAAGTTAGACAAGAACCATGTCACACATTTAGTCCTTAACACCACCCAACCAGGTCAGTGACTGCAAATATACAAAAGTTAACAAGATTAAGACTCAAAGGAGTCATCTCCTGACGACAAAGGATCAGAAAGTTACATATAAATCACAGGTTAGAGTGCCAGTATATAAATAACCCCAGCTTAGAAAGTTTGGCAGCGATGAATGAAGTGTTTTTTGTAACTGTCACTGCAGATTGTTTTCACTTTCTAAGTTTGTCCCTGTTTTTAACAGCTAAAGAGAGATCACACACTAAACAATATATCAACATTATCTGAACACAGGTGACAAAACAGTCATGATCTAAGTAAGCGGAGCCACACAGGTTACATGAGGCATTAGACACAAGGCCTGTTTTATAACTTGCTAACATGCCCTCTTACATTGTTCCTGGTTGGTTACATCAGGTGACTTTGTCTGTCAGTGTCAAAAACTGGACCACATAAACGTGTCAGAAGTATTTTCTTCTCTTTTAATCAAGACAGCAATATATCATATCCATCACGGAAAATGCACTTTCTTGTGTCAAAAGCAGCTTTTTTTAGTTTGTAAATTGTCTTTTCCATTGTGATGGCATCTATGTATTATTATTCAAACAGTGTTGGATTATATCAGATCAAATGAGGACAGAGTGATGAAGCAACAAAAAACTAAATTCATTTAACTTTAGTTTTTAGAAAAAATTTACTATAGTGTAAAATGAGTGGAGGAATTTGAGAATTTCTTGTCTGCCTCCCTGGTAAGGTCTATTCAAAGGTTCTGGAAAGGGGGTCCATCGGATGATCGAACCTCAGATTGTAGAGGAATGGACTGGGAACATGAGAATTTGCTCATATGTTTTATTAGACTTGAAGAAGAAAGCAATGAGTGAGAAAACTGAACTTTATTCTTGACGGGAACATCTCACCAACTGGACACATTGCAACAATACAGCTCAAGTTTTAGAACCAGTATCAAATGCTGAGAAGAGGTTGTTGTGTCAACTGGTGCATCCAAGATAAACTCTCACTATGCAGATTAAATGACAAGGCCCTTCATTGTCAAAAATTCTTATGCAGAGGAAGCAAGTGCGTTATTGACAACAAGTGACTAATTGTACCAAACAATTAGCAAAATGCTGAATCAATTAATCCAGGAAAACAGTCAGCCGAATTATCACCATAAAGACATGCAAAACTCATAATGAGATTCCTTTGCATTGCGTAGAATGTTCTGCTCATAATCCAGGCATGCTTGAAGACAAGCTGGCTGGCTTGTTGACCAGGCGCTAATCCAGCAGCGTTACCCTGGAGAAAATGCAGTGGGTGGGGCAGAGAGGGGGATAAATCAACACCAACAGATTAACCAATAGAAAAGTAAGACTCACAGAGGAGAGGGAGGAAGACGGCGAAACACAACTAACAGGACAGGGAAGCAAACACATCAAAGTCTTATTGTAAGGAAATACAATGAGGATGATGGGTTTCCAAGTCAGCTGAAAGATGAACAAGGAGGCCTGATATTGCCCGATACAAAACCAGCCCAGTTTTTCATCTAACAGGATCTTACTTGAAGTCGGTTATCATTTCACTGTTTGGGCTGGAGCAGCTTAACTGTTGCACTGGACCTGTTGAGGAAAACACACGGCCGCAGGGGCACCAGGAGGAGACGGGCCGTTGCCAGGTCGAGTAGGAAGCTTGAGCACAGGCTCCGCGGGGTGATGAGGACGGCCCGGCGTGCAAGCAATGTGGAGGTGCCCTCCTTCCTCCGCCAGCTGGTCAAGGAGACGGAGAAGATGGTCACTTTTTTTTTCAAAGGGGGATCCAGAGAAACGGGGTCCGGAGAGGAGGATAATTTGGATGAGGACGACGCTCTGCCGAGCCCCTACCTGGAGCGTCCCATCTTGGAGAAGCATGTGTCAGAGGGGGGAAATGATCTGGGGCTGAACTACGCTGTGGCGAGCATGCAGGGCTGGAGGGCTCAGATGGAGGACGCCCACACCTGCAAACCCCAGCTGAGGGGAGACCTGGAGGGCTGGTCGTACTTTGCTGTTTTTGATGGCCACGCAGGCATCACAGTGGCCCAGTACTGTGCCAAAAACCTGCTGGACCACATCCTGGCTACAGGTACAGGAGCTTTACTCACTAATTACATGATGGGATAAACACACATGAATCACATACATAATGCATTTACTAATAGAAGCACTCAGAGAGTACAGACGTTTTATTTATTTACCTATGATTGTGAGCATTATCATCCTTATCTCCCCATGGCAGAGAATTTTTTTTTTAATTCCTGGATCCAAGCGGCGATTTCAGATCACCCCTAACATCTAGTCACTGGTTCCTTACTCCTTTTCTATACTGTACTTCCTGAAAACGTAAAAAAATCAGTCCATATTTTTTTTAACCTTTAACAGAGAGACAAACCAACACAGCTGAATACATGACATCCACCTTGGCACCAAAGAATCTCCCACATACATGCTTTGTAATAAGGTGGAACTCGTTTGTTGTGTTTTAATGTCCTAATGAGTTGAACTGAATATCTATATGGATGTGCTCCGGTAGATACAGTCAGAGGAAAAGAAATTGACCTGTTCAAGGAATGCAACAGCTTGCTATTAAAATGACCGACAGGCATCCATCAAGTTAAACATACTGTAGAGTAAGACGACATGGTGCCCACAGCAGTGCTATTAACTAGGGCGTAAATTTATCTTAAAAACCAGAATCTTGTTTCTTTCAGGTGGAATCACAGCGAATGAGGATGCTGAGCAGGTGAAGGGGGGAGTCCGTGAGGGCTTCCTGGACATTGACCGTCACATGCACAAAATGGCTCGTCAGGACAACTGGGACCGAAGCGGCACCACTGCAGCGGGCGTGTTGATTTCCCCGCGTTACATCTACTTTATAAACTGTGGGGACTCGCGCACCCTGCTCTGCCATAACGGCCAGGTGGTTTTCTACACAGAAGATCACAAGCCTTTTAACCCCAGAGAAAAGGAGAGGATCCAGAACGCAGGAGGCTCAGTGACCCTGCAAAGAATCAACGGCTCACTGGCCGTTTCCAGAGCGCTGGGAGACTTTGACTTCAAGGAGGTGGACTGGAGGCCGCAGACAGAGCAGCTGGTGTCACCAGAGCCAGAGGTGTACGAGATGGAGAGGACGCCAGAAGATGAGTTCCTGATTCTGGCATGCGATGGGGTGTGGGATGCCATCGGGAACGAGGAACTCTGTGCTTTTGTGCGCAGCCGCCTGCAGGTGTGCGATGACCTGAGAGAGATTTGTACCCAAGTCATTGACCTCTGCCTCTATAAGGTGAGAAGTCAGGCACAATACCAAACAAGCACAAACCATGATTAAAGGGAATTTTACTAACGGATAATCCACACTTTCTGTGATGTTTAATGCACTGGATTTGCTCAGTGAGAGCATCCTCCAAAGAGACAAGTACCACAACCAGTAATGTTAAAGACAGTGATCCAAATCCTTACCAAATGTAATGTTTTTCTGCTCATTTTGACTATCTTACATGTCCACACAATGATAAAGTATTTATGCTGCTAAAAAAAAAGGTGTGAGAGCAACAACACAGATCTGACCAGCGTCTTATTGAAGTGCAACAAATAGCAGCTTGATCCAAAAAAGGAAAAATACCTTTTATCACCATATTTGTTTTGTTTATCGCATCTCTCAACAGGAAATAAACATGATTTTGTAAAAGAGTGGCAGGACTATAAAAAAGTTTTGGAAGTGGAAATGCCTTTCCATATGCCAGCCTATTTATCACAGAACAGTAATGAACAAAGAGACAGAATCACCAAGGAACTCACTGTCAACTAGGTGCTAAATCTTCCTCGTAATCATTCATTACATCACAGCAGTGTACAGAAACATCAATGGAAAATTCCTATTGAGCTTCTTAACGCATGGACCCATGGGCTTGCAGCAGTATTATCATCCTGTCTTAGCCCAGCAGTTACGTGTATCTCAGCTCAGCACGGCACGCAGTGGTAGCACAGGTGGATTTATGAATGGCCAGGCTCGCATTATGGAGGACGCAGGCTGAACAGGGACTCTGTGCGTATGTTTTACCAATACTGTTACATAAGTAGCTTTGTACTGCTGGGCTTCTCAACACTTTTAGGAACCGTCGCTGTAAACACTGACAGTCCCTGTGGCTGTCCTATAAATAGCTGTATTAAGGCATCCCCAGGACATGGGAGCAAGAAAATCTGCACATGGTTGGGATTAACACTGAATGTGAGCATGCTGACGAAAGCCTGGCATTACGGTTTACAGCTCAGAGACTTTATCCTGACTGCTATGAGCTGCTATTTATTTCATTTAAAAAGGCTTACAGTGACTGGTGAAAGACTGCATGTTCCAGTTCACTCCGACCCTCATTCCTCTCCGCTTGGTGCTTATGACACTGCAGGGACTTAGCAGGTGAATCTTCTAAAAGCAACAGACTTCATTAACATGTTCACAAATGATTCAGAAGTCTGTGAGTAATTCGCATAGTCTTAACTCGAATGTGCAAATATCAGCAAATGAAAATCTGCCTAAACAACCACATATAATCCAGTCACGATAAAACTGAAGAGTCAGAGCAGTTAGTTGAGGTAACCAAAGTTAGTTTAAATGAAAAGAGACTCAAGTTGTTTGCGTGTATTTTCTACCACTGTTATTAAAAATGTTGTGTCTCCCTCTGCAGGGCAGCTTGGATAACATCAGCATCATCATCATCTGCTTCCCCAGCGCCCCACACGTCTCACAGGAGGCGCTGCAGCGGGAAGCAGAGCTGGAGCAGCAGATTGATCTGAAAGTGGAAGGTGACGAACTGCACACGAGTTGCTTCAAACAGATCAAACTTTAGACCACTGTTAACCCCATGAATGTAAAATCTCATTGTTTGACTATTGATTCTTGACAGAAATCGTCCAGATGATGAGGTCCAAGGAGGAGGATCCGGACCTTCTGTATGTGATCAAATTCCTGGCAGCTGAAGAGATCCCAGGGCTTCCGCCAGGCGGAGGCATCACAAGCAAGTGAGTGAATTCATCTTATAGCAGATGACATTTTATGACCTTATTTGGGGAGACTAAAGCAGAAGTATGTTTACTAAACTATCATCATATCTCTGTTTGCAGGAGAGACTGCATTATATCCTCCTATCAGAAGCATGTCATGGCCCACAGGCCTCAGGAGCCCATGGTGAGACATTAACCAGCTACTGATGATGCAGATATTCGACATTTGTTAAGTCAAAGCTGTTTAATCATGATAAGCAAATTTAGTGTAACTAACAGCTTTAGAGAAACTATTTTCCTTTGCATAGATGAAAAGTGATTGTAAGGTTACCACTGCTCTCGCTGTTATGGCCCTAACTGCACATTTAGATTAGAGGCAATAGAGTTTAAACTGTACAGTCAGCATGCAGCATGTATGGATTGACATAAAGAAAACTAATTAACATCATATCTTTATGTAAATAAAAATGTTTAAAATTAAGCTTTTTAAATAATCAAGTTTCCAGCGTCTCCTCTGGTAACTATTTGATAAAAATGGAGGCAAATGTAAGACTGATGGAACCTAAAAAAAACTATTTTGCTTCATGAACTGTAAAAACATCTACATGTTACAAAGTGCCGTCAGCTATAAAATAAACTCTAAGCAGCTCTGTTGACACCGATTCTCGTCTTGTCTGTGACATTTCAGGACATTGGAGGATCAGAGGAGGACTCAAACTGAAACTGTGACCACAGAAACAGAATCAGCACCAGCTTCGCCATCTCAACGGAGACCATGATGCTTGAATGAGCGCTTTTACTTTTAAGATGAACACTAAACGTTTCTTTCTGTAATACTTTCTCTTATGTACATGGCCCAAATATTTGTTTTGTGGTCAATTAAATGGAAATTTTAATTATAAAGAATTCTCTGTCTTATTGGTAAAACTGTCTTTATGAATCAGGGTAATTTACAAGATAAACAAATTAAATGTTCTTCACACAAATAAGGAGGGGCACACCATGTAGTCTTTTGACTTCCAGAAGAAATTTCAGTTCTCAGAAAAAACCCTGTTCTGAATCAGACATCACAGCATCACATTCTGGTGAATTTCATTAAATGTCAGCTACTGTGTTTTAAACTGTTTTACTACTGCTGTGTCATCACAAATAGGACCTTCATAAAAAAGCCATCAGAACAAATCCTTTCCTGCACTTTTACTGCAAAATTACGACTTTTACATTTACAAAATAAACATCTAAATGATGCAGATTCATTAGTCCACAAACAAGATCTATAAAGCCATGAGGAAAAAAATAAAAATGGTCAACTTTAGGTAAAGCTTAAATATTTGGAGGGAAAAAATATACAAAAATGTGATGACAAGTGTAGAACTTGGGGGCAGAAGAAATCATACAAAACAATCCGACTTTTGGAGGCTAATGCGCCTTTGTCTTAAAAAATGTTCAAAATGAAAAGAGGATGGCTCTTACAAGAAGTTGTAAAAACTAGTTTGAAGAAAAACAAACAACTCAAAAGAGAAATGCCAGATGGGTCTGAATCTCAACAATCTGGAAACATTTTGAGGGGGCAAAAAACTGCCACAAATTTCCTAGACAAGAATTAAAAGATTCTCCGCAGCGTGACTGAGGCTTGGTCGATGACTGTTTTTATTTTCTTAGAAAAGGCCTTTCATGTCACTGTTTCTCTTATTTGACAGGGAATTATTTATTAATATTCAAACAAACAGCCTTTCGGGACACTGGCAGATAAGCCTGTGTCTCTGTCAGCCCATTTACAATAAGCTGTGATGATAGTGTATCCAAACGGTTACTCCTTTGCAAACTCCTTATACTCTAAAGCAACATAAATATATACCAGGAAACAGTGAGAATTCAGAGGATGAGTCACAAAAGGAGAAAGGGGAGGAGAAAGAGAGCAAATAGATGAGAGTACAAGGTGTTTCTTGGAATTAACACTCATACGGCATTGAATGTGCACCCCATGCCACGGCACATTGGCAGAGACATGCGATGTGGTTTGTCAGGATGTGTGCAGTGACCTCCTTTTGTCTCTGCTGATACTGTAAGTTTGTACAATGTTTGTACAGTTTGTACCAACTGAATGACCTCAATGACTCTGAATCACACAGCTGTAAAGACTTAGAGAAGCTTGTGACTCAAAAGGCCATCAAAATCTTCAAATTGTATTCAAACAAACACTAATCCCTTAATGTCTGATTTTAATTACAATTATATAGAAACAAAATAAATACAGTAATTAAGGGGGGGGTGTCAGATCTAAACTGGCATTAAAGAACGACAAAACTCAGTGTTGAGATTTTGGATCACTTTGCAAATTGGAAACCTGCTCCGAAGCAAAGTGGTAGCTCTCTGCTTCGAAGCGGAACTTCCAATGTGTTTCTCCACGCAGCGACTTTTATTGAGACCGTGACCACTCAGGAATACAATAGATGTCAAGAGTATCAGAGGACATAAGATATCATTTTCAAGATATAGGAGGAATGTCAGGAAAATAACAAGATCATCAACATTGTTTGGCCCAGCTGAAGTCAGCATTCACTGATTTTAGCATACAATGTGTATTAAAGGTCACTTCTAGTTGGGAGGTGAATGGAAGTAAATACTACAGAGAATAAATGATAATAAATTAACTTCTCCAACATTCCCTCCTGTTTATCAGTTATTCTTTTCCCGTAAATATCCTAACATTCTACCGATGCTTTCATATGCAGACGCAAAACCCCAGTGGCATGATGTAATCTCCTGGGGAAACCATCGTACATCGCCCCGTTGCCTCGGTTTCGGCCCACCATCTTGTTTGTGGGCATGTCAGCATCATTGTAGAATAGCAGGAGCAGTTCACCTCAGAATAGAAAAGAGACAACACAATGAATAACCAAATAGCAAAAAGGTGAAGTATGAAAGCAAACAATGAACATAGTTAAAACAATCATGACTACAGTGTTAATAACCATGATAAAATACAAATGTATAACCTTATTGATCATCAACATTGATGCATGACAAAACATGG
>JBBDHI010000009.1:15207654-15219154 GCA_037177115.1 Craterocephalus stercusmuscarum | reverse complement strand
CAATGTGTATTAAAGGTCACTTCTAGTTGGGAGGTGAATGGAAGTAAATACTACAGAGAATAAATGATAATAAATTAGCTTCTCCAACAGGGGGGGTATTACAAAAACAAAAAGACTGACATTAAATAAAATTAAACATGAAACAGATTAATAACTAAGAACAAATTGATATTAATACTGAATAAATAATATAAAAATAAACATAAATAGGAATGAATGAACGCAGATAAATAAAAAATTAGTAAGATAAAAAGAAAAAAATAAAGGCTAGGAGTGGTTGCTCATTTGCAACAGCAGGCATCATGTGGTTCAAAAAGAGAAAAATAAACACAAATTATTACTTCATCACACCTTGAACTGAGCAAACATTCCAACTCAAAAACAGACAAATAGTCCAACTAAAAGGAAGTCACCACAAAGTTTGGCCTGATATGCAGTGTAGGTTTATACCGCATCTCTCCTCATACAGTTTGATAATCTATTGGAATTACATTGAAAACTGAAAACTACTGACTGGATTTGTCAGTTTACTACAATAAGCTGAAGGAAAATCAAAGCAAGATGCTTCCAGTCACCCATGAGCGACCTCCTGCAGATCGCTTTAGCAGTCATGGGTTCTTCAGAATGTGTTGCAACGGTGTGGAGAGACTCAGCACCTTTGTATTAATTGACTGAGTGCTCCTACTATTGGATGTACCTCCTTCTCACCCCCTCACTGTTGACAAGTCAGATCACTCAAATAATCAACTCAGCACTGCTCAGTTGGAAACACTTGTGGGCAACAATAAAAACAGAAAGAAAGACGAGGTGGAAAAGAAAAGAAGGACGTGAAGGAAACTGAAAATGTGAGTAATTTGTGAGTGTGTGTTGCTCTAAATATGCTGCGCAGTCATTGCTGGTTACTGTTGCGTCACGAAACAAGGTTGTGTGGATGAACCTGAACTGGAGCCTGTCTGTGCTGAGACTAGATGCTTTCATTAGGTCTCTTTAATCCTTCCAACATTAACCCATTTCATAGGTGCTTACAGAGGGGTGATTCTTTTTTTTTTTTCAGTCTAAACAATGAAGTGGATTTAGCAAATATTTTTTTTCTTAGCTAATAGGTGCTCTGTACACAGATGTGTCTAGCTTACAGCATGGAAAATAAAAACTGAAAGTGGAAGTTGAAACAGAAATGCAGAACAGGACTGTGCAGCAAAAGAGAAGTGATCAAAGAGACAATATGAAGATTTGTTTTTGGTCTAATTAAAACTCAATGCATAGATGGATAAAGAAGAACATAAACTTTTCACAAAAAAGATTAGAGTTTGGTCATTTTTTTCTAGTTTGTGTTGTATTAAACATCATTGGAATGTCTGATCACCTTTACAATTAGGTTTAGCTTGGAAAGATTGTGCATCTGTGGGATGAGCAACACAGCTAAACGTTTAGGTATGCCTCCCAGAGATATGCACAAATCCCCTGTAATATTCTCCTCTTGCTATTCACTTGTGTTCAGCGCACCTGACTCATAACACCATCCCATTCTCTCTGCTCCCAATTTTTGGAGGTAATCTGTGCGGTAGAGTGTTAGAGGATCACCACTGGGTCCAGAATCTCATTCCAGTACGTCAGTCTATCAGTCAGGTGTCAGTCAGGTGCACACATTTAGCATTTCAATGTCAAAACAAGAGTGAATGTCAACCTGAGAACACGACAGGGAAGACATGGGCTTTATTCTTTTGAGGTGGGCTAACTCAAACCCACACCTTTAATTTTGATTTCATCTCTCCACAGAAGCAGAATTAGTTACATCTTGTTGTTGTGCTAATACCGGTTTGTATCTTAAAGGGGAGAAATAATTGGCTAAATACAAGTTTCCTACTTTTAATCCAAAAAATGTTGCACGTTTAGCTTTGAAAATTTTAAATATACCGTAAAACTAGAATACAGCCTACCTTAACTCACGTGAGGTGTACTTGATTAGGTCAAATGTTTGCTGTGATAAGTACCTGTAGCATGAGGGGGTGGGATTGTCCTACTTGTCACGTGACAAAGCGCTTAATTTGAGTGTTATCTGCAGCTGTGTAACACAGGTAGGGGTAGTCCATGACAGGTTCAAACTAAAACAAACTCGTGAGTCAGAAACAGAGTCCCTGCGTCCACTCCAGTAACCGTGAGCTTCACCGTGTCACCAACCTGCAGATGCCTCTGAACGCGGGAGAAAGCGGCTACGGCAGCGTGGCCGGAGCCGGGCTGTCCGGAGGTGTGGGGACGCTGGAGACGACGCCTCTGCTTATCCCGGAGGCAGAGCCAGAGCCGACGTTTGAGTGGCAGCCTATGAGCAGAGATGCGCTGGAGGCCGCAGCAGGAGGCCCTGGGTGGAGGAGGGTCCGGTGCTACCTGGTCCTCCTGTTCTGGCTGACCTGGGTGGGCATGCTCGCCGTCTCCATCGCGATCATCGTAATAAGCCCGCGGCCGGTTGGGATGTCGCTGAGATGGTGGCAGAGGACTCTGTTCTACGAGCTGCAGCCCGACCTGTCCATGGAGGCTCAGGCCGAGGGGTCAGAGGGCATCAACGGTAAGTGTGCGTGAAAAAACCACAAGATCCACAACAGAACATGCGGCAGCACACAGCCAACTTTACACCTCAGTTTATTGAAGCATCCACCATTTCGGTCATTTATTTCTTAGAAGATGCCAAATCTTGTAATGATTTTTTTGAATGGGTCCTACACAGTAGTTCTGAAGGCTTTCTGAAGATCTTTCTTCAAGTTCTTTTTGCTGTTTTAGTCCTTCAGTGTTGGAGCATCTTTCATTTCTTAAATACTAACACTTCGTAATACTTCATAATGATGTGCTTTCATTTTCTACCCATCCTCAGGCTGATTAACTCTCTGGAAGACTTTTTTGGTATTTATCATATGTGGGGAGGTTTTCGTTCTCCATCAATGTCATTACAGTGATGTTGAACGGTGCCCGGGCAAAAAGGTCCATAAAAGTCCACAAAACTGGGCAATATTCCTCCATACTGCTCATCCAATGTAAAGTGTCCTGAGTGGATAGCATCCATAATTTACTGAAAAAAATATCACTTGCTGTAGTATATTTTTAGAGCCAAAACTGTAGCATATTGTATTACCTGGATGCGCGTTAATGATGCTATGGAAGCCGCGGCAGGAATATTGCCCGGGCACCGTTCAACATCACTGTAACGGAACAAAAACCTCCCCATATCTCCTGCTGCATGATAAATATCAAAAAAAGTGTTTCAGATTGTTAAACAGCATGCGGGTGACTAGAAAATGAAGGAAACATCTTAGTGAGGGTGAAGTATTCTTTTAAGAAACAAAAGATGCTCTAACAATGAAGGACTTAAGACTCCTCCAAACACAGCTTCTGTATATTCTTATGTTGCAGCATGGGTTTAACAGGTTAAAGAAGCCCTGACAGAACTTTTAAGACTGAGGTCAACGTTACTGTAGTATGAGCAGCGTGCTTATAAAGCATGACTTCACTAAGAGGCAAACTGTTTAGCTGCTCCAGTGTATGTAGACAAAACCAGATACTGCCAGATGATTCAAATAATTTAAACAAACTGGAATAATTAAAGGTTGGAAAATAAAGCACATTGACCTTGATGTTTAAATGGTGGTAACGCTGTTTAATTCCCATTAAGCGGTGTGCCAGCACCTTCCCTACCTCAGGTCTTTGGGTGTTGGAGCTCTTATCCTGGAAGGAGTGTTTCGGAAGAAGACGTCTCCGTCAAACCTCACTGTCACCGCTGAAAGCATGGAAACACTGGCTCAGATCCAACATCTGCTCATAGAGAGCAGCAAAGCTGGTGAGAACGTGCTTGTCCCACCTATATGTAGATTTTTCCTGCATGGGTTTGTGAAGATGTATTAAAGATTTGATTCTGCAGACCTCAGAGTGGTGCTGGACTTTTGTAATGTGGATCCTTTGGAACTTCAGGATGTTTCAGGAAGCCTGGACAAGTTGTCAAACCATTCAGCTGCTGTTCAGGTAAACGCTGTTAAGGGAGCTTTTGGCTCTGGGTCTTTTAATAATCTGTTTCTTATTTATTGATTATCTTAACAGCATGCATTAAGGTTCTGGTTGGAGCAAGGCGTAGCAGGTTTTCTCATATGTGATACAGATGCAGCATATTCAGTGGAGGTAAATGCACATTTTTGTAGTTTTGTTAGAAGCAATCTCCTTAAATGGAAATTCCCCAAATATACATTTACTTTGCAGACTTTACTGGTGTGGAGGCGCGTCCTTGAGGAATTCAGCACTCAGGAGGAGGAAAGGTGCAGTTTTACTGACATGCTGGTAGACGTTCCTGTGCAGCAAAATGTGAAAGACTGCTGAGAACACTTGTGTCTGCGTGACCTCTCAGGATTGTGGTGGTAAAGCAGACGGAAGACGTTCTGCTTCCACTGAACGACTCCAGTCAGAGCAACGTCACTCTGGTGAATGTGGTCATGAGGTCCATTTTGAAGCAGTCGGATCGTCCTCTGTCTGCACAGGAAGTGGCCGATGCTATAGAGACGCAGCTCCAAACACAGGAGGAAGACGCATGGCCGAGCTGGAGTGTAAGGCAGATGTGTCTTGTGTATGTGTGGAGACATTGTTCCGACTTCGTGGTGTTTTTTTTTAATTTTTTTACAAAAGCCTCTGTAAATGCCATCAGATTTTAATCATTGCTGCACAAAATGGATACTGATCCTGAACATACCACGTTGCAAAGAAACGCCACATTTAAGATGCATCATTTTCATTTGGAAAAGTAGCTTCTCACTACATACCAATGTTATGAGCTTCTGGTGAACGAGTTAATTCTATGATTTCTTAGCCTCTATGTGTAGCAACAATTTTACGCCACATCTGCAGGTTGGAGGTCAAGCATGTCGGGAGCTGCAGAGGTTACTCCTGGTGTTGATGATGACTTTGCCTGGATCTCCTGTGATCCAGTATAACCAAGAGATTGATCGAACACAGGTACATTCTTGTCTGAGACTTTAAGTCATCAATCATCTTAAAAGTCGATGACGTCAAGTAAATTCTTCCGTACAGACGGAGCCTCTGGAGAGAGGCTCCTCACGAAAAGAAAAGGATGAGCCATCAGACGCCCACAGAGTGAGTAATGATGCTGGCTGGTTCTAGCTGTGTTATCTTTTTTTAAATCATTCTTCTTTTAACACATAATCCTGCATATAATGTAAAGCCATAGCATTATCTGGGTTATGTGTACGTTTTTTCCGCTTCTGTGTGCCCCATCCTCAGGACAAGGAGAAGATGAAGAGTTCAGCTCTTTCTCTATTTACCACCCTAAGCAATTCCAAGGCCAGAGAAGAAGCCCTTCTGTTCGGCAGCTTCACCTTCCTCCCCTTTAACACCACCTCAAACTTTTCTTCTTCCACCAATGCCACTGTTTCTTTCCCTTCATCTCCTCCTATCCTGGCCTTCTTGCGCTCTTGGGGCTGCGTCCACTTCCTTGTTCTCCTCAACGTCGGGGCCAAGCCTCACTCATTGGATCCCGCTTGGGCCCCGAGCCTGCCTGAAATGGGGGTTTTCGTTGCCAGCTCGGGGATGAACCACCTGGGCTCGACTTCTTTGTACGCGCTCAAACTGCAGCCACATGAAGCCATGGTAATCAAGCTGTTTAAGGCAGGAAGCTACTCATAGAAGTTCTGAGTAGTAGTTTCCTCTAATATGTAAAATTATTTCAAAAAAAATTCTCATGTGCTGAGAATAAAAATATGGTGTGGCATAATTGTGTGTTCCTTTTATAAACCTGTTGGGAATAATTTAGCTGCACATTCATGTGAAAATACTGAAGTAAAGATAAAATGTATAGATTACTGTACTCATGTTGCAGTTTATTTTGGTACTGAATGGCTGCAGTTTATGCAGATGGTAAGGATGCAGTTAAAAAGTTGTGTAAGAAGGTCACGTCATTGTCATTTGCAGTGATGTAAAAAACTCCTTGGTTGTCATGAACAAATTGTACACTGTCGTAACCTCTTTGAAACTCGAAACATATTTTAACGTCCTCTGCGGGACTGACACAGTCAACTTCTTGTAAGCAAACCAGATGAGTCACATACTAATTACTCTAAGATGTGAATTGTAACTGGTTCAGACCTCTTGGCTGACATTTGAAGGACTGCAGGGGCAAATGTGTTGTGATTTATAGCCAAATTATTTCAGCCACATTTTGTTACTGAAAAACAATGCTATTAAAAGTGAATGTTCAATTTGGGATGTTTGCTTTATTTATCCACAGGGTGGTGCTGCAGCACTGCTCACAGCTCTGCTGCACTTTTAAATAACTTCTATATAAGGCATACTGCATGAGTTAAAATGAGGACGTTCAGCTTTTGAGTTCGGCACTGCATTTAGATATCCTTACTTCCCACATTTACTATCAATTCAGATTTAAATATTGCTGTCAGGGTCTAGCTATCTGGTTGTCCGACACCCAACTGAAATCCGGATCTATTAGTTTACTGTTCATGGACGATGTCTAAGAATTAAATGATTCAAGACACCAAATCTACATACAAATCCCACTTTTGTAAGTCATTGTCCAGTATGATCCCAGAATTTTCCATGATGGTAAACATTAAAATTGAAAACTCAATGCTACAGTGGTGTTACACTTGCAACTTTTCAATTTCCCTGAAAAATGACATACAAAACACTTGATACAGAAGTAAAAAAAAATTGACAAACTTCACTTCAGTGGTGTGTCATACATGGTTGGATTTGTCACCATCACGAGGTATAATTTGTAAGGCCTGTACTTCGGCGAATGAGTACTAACGTGCCAGTAGTGCCCCTGAAATGTGCAAAAATCTCTTGCACTCTTCTGTTCACATTTGAGGTACTTTGTGGGTTGGATGATCGAGTGTTCAACTGGGTCGACATCTGGACTTTCATACAGGTCATTTCATCTTCTGCACCCCCAAATTCTGCATCTACTCTGTGATGAACCTAGATATCAGGTTTTGAATTAAGGTCTTATGAGCTACTTTTGTTAACATGTTGGTTCATGAAATTGTAGCTTTAGTTGTACCAGGTAATTGCTGTGTTTCTCATTTTACAGAAGCACAATCTTTGTAAGTCAGACTTTGCTGTAAAGGGGACTAACCAGGCTTTGCAATAATGTTAAATACAAAATCAACTGGAATCATTAAAGAGGAGGAATTATCAACCAAACAAGATCACTCACTTTTCATGTTAAGTTTACAACCAATATGGACTGTGATTTGGTTATCTTTGAGGAAGAGATGCAGTTCAAAATGAATGCATTCAGAAAAGAGCACTGAGCAATAACATTTAACCGTTATCAAAGGCTGTCCCAACAGGAAAACCAATTTGGTTTGGTTTTGTTGAAAATTAAATGTCAAAATTTGCATGTTTCAAGCTGGGCTGCATAATGATGTTGGTTGGCGCCATCACCTTGTGTGAAAGAGGTTCCAGAGTTGAACCTTGCCTGGGACCTTTCTGCATAATTTGCATGTTCTCCTTGTGCATGTGTGTGCAGTATCCTTCCCTCCACTATCCAAATAATGCATGTTCACTTGTATAGGTCTTTGTAAATTCTCTTTACTTTCAAGTATGCTTGGTTTGTCCCATGTTGACCTTATGATGGACTGGTTACCTGTGCAGGTTGCCCCACCCCCGCAGCCCTACATCGGAATAAGCGGGTATAGACAATGCATGAATGTTGTAAACTTTGCTTGGTGTGAACACAAATCACGAGACTTCAAAAAATAAATCATATTGACAAAATGCTGTATTTATCACAGAAGCAAGTACTAGTTTTTTTTTAATTAACCAAAACTGTTTTAATAGATTTCTAGGTCAAATACAGTGATTCACAATGTATCCTTGAAGAAGAACACGTGCAGGTGGGAATGCGCTTGGCTGGGTCATGCATGACGGAGCGTAAGCAAAAAGTAAACAAGTAACACAACCCGCCTTGAAAAATGAACACATAAAAAAAAGAACACGCCTGACAACATCTTTGCATTCTGGTGCATAAACCAAGGCAAACCAGCATATTCAAATCTTCATAGCACAGTGTTGAGGCAAAAATACAAACATTTATGTCACAACAAAGTCTACAAAAAGACAAATTCTTACAGTGCATTTTGCAGCAGCACATAAGTTTAAAAGCAAAAAGCTCTTAAACATTCACAATCATCGTGGGTAGATTTGAAATGAGGGAAATCTGGAATCTAATCCATTCAGAGAAACTAAAGGGTTGTACTGTTGCAGGAATCAACTTCAGTTGAGATCATGGTGGCCTTTTAACACAGATATCAGAGATAGTATAAATACTGTAGTCCCAGTTTGGACTCACTGATCAGACTTCTTTCAGCTCATTTTAGTTTGATTTCTGTGGCAATAAATCACAACAAAAACATCTTTATGTAGAAAGGAACCCTCAATTCCCTTTGAACAAACTCATAGCAATTCACATTAACCATTTATCTTGAGCCCATATTTAAAACAAACGGACTTTTCCATTTACTTTGTTCATTTGTACATGTTAATACTATTATGTGAGCAGGACTACAACAGTAATGTGACTTTAAAATATCAAACCTTCGTTGTAACCAGCAGTCTGAACCTCAGGTCCAACAATGGGTGATAAAATACAACCAGAGAGTACATTTAAGTTATATTAGAGGCTTTAGAGCTGGGATGCTCAGTTCAGTTCAACGAGGGTTGCTATCCTGCAGGTTTTAAATGTATCACAGCTCTACACACCTGACAAAAATGAAATGGATCCAACAGCATATGAGGCTCTGCACAATGACTCTTTCGTTTGAGTCGGCTGTGTTTGGCCCATTCCAAAATATCAACTAATATAACTAGTAGCCATGAAACGCGCCCCTCAGACATTAACGTTCTCCAGAAGTAAAATGGAAGTGAGTTTTTTCTCTGGCTTCATTTTTAGAGATACAATCAAGTTGATTATTTTGGTCCTAAAAGTCACGTGAAAAAAAATATGTTGTTCTTGCAACAATTTCTATCTACTAATAGTGCCAATCCTTTTCCACTGAGTACATGTTGCCACATGCTTCTACATGAACCAAGAATGTCAATAAACTGCTGGTCACGTCTAGGGGTTGTGCTGTATGGCATTATCAAGAGGTAAAGACAGAGCGCAGTGTGCTGTCGTCTTCACAGCTCCTTTGCTGAAGCAGCAGCTCATCAGAGAGCACAGGTGTTGAAACACAGACTTGCGGCAGATGATAAACACCCATGGATCCACTATAGGGTTGACAGCGTAGAAACGAAAAGCTGTCAAGTTCTCCTTGTCACCACAATATGGACGAATGGCGTTGATAAAACCGGCAATCTGAAGAAACAAAAGTTATGGTTAGATACAGACTTTGCTATTTGTTGGATAAATAAACATTAACGGAAGAGGAAAAGACTTAAATCAAGCCATCTTCAGGCATGCTTTGAATCTTTTCAAGAAATTACCTGGAGACATGAAACTGACTTAATAATGCAAGAATCAAAGTGTGTTATCATATGGTTGGCTGGGAAATGGTATAGTACAAACATTGAAGGATGGATGCAATGTATACAAAGAGGTCAATATAAGGTCAATGTCTAACAAGGTGTTTGTACAGTAAAGGCTGACAGTAAAACAGTGGTTAGGCAGATTTATTTATAAAGCAACACAGTATTCAAACATAAATAATATGGTGAGTTAAATAATTCAAGTGGCAAATTAAAAATAAATTGTTTTATGACCTAATTTGAAAAGAATTTGAAGGATTTTTAAGCTGTTTCATATGCCCACATACTTGTTGCACTCTGTGCATCTCACGTCCTCCACATTATGCGCTAAGTGTTTCCTGTGCTGAAAACAGTGAGAAGCATACATAAAAGAACTGAATGAGCCTCAGAGCTGTATTAAAGTACTGCAAGATTACTTTTCTCTGTAAAAACTTTAAAAAACCTTTTTATTTTAAAATCTGCTTTCATTTTTGCTTTTATAACTATGAGCTTGTGCAGCATTCAAAGCAAATAGCAACTCTAGGAGCTTTTGCTATTTGCTCTGAATGCTGCACAAGCTCATGCATTCCGTTATGACAGAGCCACATCTAACCTTGACGCCAGCTTCCTCATCAGCAAACAGAGAAGTCAGCACTTTGATGTTGAAACTAGACGATAACAAAACTGCACACTACGCCAGCTTCATCTGCGGTAGACTTTGTCTAAACACACCACAACTTTACCTTCCTTGGCGTCGATCTGCGATAGAATATGCATGATATCATCACACTTTGAAGTTTAGTAATCTCAAAGTGAATATAGACACACGCAATATGCCATGGCAAACCAAAATTTTCTTGAATTGACCTTTAAGCTATGATAAACTGCAGAGAGGCAGCCTCCAGCTGACTGCTTAGTCATCCAGGGCAGAGAGAGAGGAGCAGCAGCTGGCCCGGGAAGCTTCTTTGTCACCTCGTTCTTCTACTCTATCAACAATTCCCCATTTCCTCTGTGAAATATCCAACAAACAGTAGTCTAATTAATGGCTTGTGCTGATTGAGAGCCTTTGTACATTGGTGTAAATGTTTCCCTGTTGCTAGGGCCTGGGCTGAAAACTAATAAGCTAGAGACAATGTTCGAGAGGCCAGAGGCAGTAAGTCCAGAACCAGGACAAATGAAACTACCAGAGGGATGAGACACAGACCTGACTACGACCTCTACACTCTCATCATCTGGACAAACCATGCAAAGAGGCAATCATTCACATATTGATCCACTGAAAGCTTCACTGCAGGAGAGATTTACTTCATAGTGAGAGCTAAAAAATAGATAATTATTGGGGATTTTCTCTGAGAAGATGTTGACATTTGGTCATGTACTGTAACATCATCATTTCCTCCATTAGGGAGGATCTGGTAGGAACAGTCCGGTTGCAATGGCTCCGGGCAAAAAAAAAAAGAAGTATTTTTTTGTATTTGTATAAGATTTGACTTGAAGCGGGGCATTGCCCAACAAAGAAATGATTCATTTGTGAATACAGAGGCCAACTGGATCTGAATCTGGGATTTTTTCATAATTAGCCATGGTGAAAATGAAAGATGCAGAAAAGATGAGTTACAGTGGAGGGTGTAAGAAACATCCAGATGTTGCTGATTTTTAGAAAGAAATTGAAGAATGTTACTGGAATTAAATCAAATTCTCGCCTCTTGTTAAGTAAAAGCTAAGTGTTTTAAGCTTTAACCTGCTGAATGCACCACAAACAAAAAAAACAACATATCTCACAGATTGTCCTGGTACTATCTTTATTTGTGTGGGTCTTTTGTTGTTGTTGTTGCTTCAGTTACCGTACTCAGAATGAATTGGTTTCAAAATAAAAACATCAACATATGTGTGTCTTTAGGACTAGATTGCTTCACCATGTTGTACGTTCATTACATGGATTGTGTGTTAAGTTCTTCTTTCAGATCTTTGTTAGCGTCAAACTAGACAC